>JAMZEH010000055.1:7040000-7060000 GCA_024699665.1 Ostrea denselamellosa | reverse complement strand
AGGATGCATTATATCATAAATGGTAATTTATTTACCAATCAAGAAATAACATGCGTTTCTTTTTCCTTTCAGTATATAAACAAAAAAGTCCAGTTTTAAATCCCAGAAATTATACTTTGTACAGGGATTTCGATTTCTGTTGATGTTGTATGAGATCGATAACTATTGTGAAATAAATACAGATTGCCATAGAATTATGCACTTATATTTTGTTTCAACATTTACTCACAAAAAAGCATAATGATAGTTTACTTTTATAAGTTTATGTTCTGCAATCTGCTACATCAGCAAGGAATAACTACGTCGGAGATAGCCAGGAGATTTCGAGCTACACGGTAAGTGGTAACATTACTATTAAACTTCTGTTTGTTCAAAACTTAAATAAAAAAAAACTAAATGAACTTTCCGTTCTTTCTCAGAGACAACGCAGAATGAGAGCTAGGAGAGAATTCAGCGAGAGCGTCATGTTAGTTGTGGAACAGAGGATATGATGAAAGATGTAAGCCGACTTCAAAGGAGCAGTGACTTGGTCATCATTGTAGATCCATCACAATATCCGGAGCATTAATATAAATTGCATAACTTGTCTGTCAACATTAAAATTGTGCGGAACTGATTAATCTCTTTTGAGTCTTTCTCGTTTGGTGTTAAACATCCTTGTGCTTGTTTCCAACTAGATGGTGCATTCTTTTTTCTAGATTCAATACCATTTCATTTTCAAAATTGTTTAGAAAACAATGCACCATGAATTGAATGTTCAACCACTGGTGCTTTGATTTGATGTTGATATTTTTGTGACGCTTGTGCATCTTGTTTTGTGAATTGGTTTGTTTTTTATGAGGCAGCCCATTGGTAGCCTAAAAACTCACCGCGACCAGTAACGCCATATAGAGAATAAACTTCTACAGAATTATGTACCTTGTGGTTATCTATCAGGCATCTTGGGTAATAATAAAATAAATGATCAAAGTACTGAAAGCCAGGTTCCTGTATAGAACAGTGAACATTTCAAAGGTAACGAAATGTAAAATGAATTGTAAATCTTTTCAATATCATCAATTTTATGTACGATTTTGTCATGTATATATTGTCTGGTCATATCTGTTTTGAAAACACGACCCTGGAAAGTTTTTACAAGACTCTAAATAAAATGGTCTGAAAAAACATTTTTCCCTCTAAGTACATGAATGTGAATTTAATGGACCAATGTATGCGATAGAAGTGTCAGAATATTTTTACTCCCATTACATGTAATATGTGAATTCGATGAACCCAGAGTCTGTTGAAGTATTTTTAGTCTCTCCAATGGAGTGTAATGAACGCTCCAATGTCAATTTAATGTGACTGCAAATTTGGGATGTTTTCCTTTGAGTGTGTGTAGATTTATATCTACAGATGTTTTTTTTTTCTTTTTCATTATTATCACTCACCTTATTTGACTGCATTTACCCATTTCGCCAAAAAGGGGGAGAGATAATAGAAGTTGCACTGTGCTTTTTGCAGTAAATTCTCTTTGGTTTGTTTAGGAAAATCATACTGAATTTCTTGACGTGACAAAAAGCTATTAATGTTCGTAAGCAACAATCTGTGATAAATTGTTAAAAACACAAATACATTTTCCAGCCACTGCAATCTCTACCATAGAGATAAGAGAAATAATCCTTTCAATCGTGGGAATAGTTCCCTCTGCTGTTCTAACACAAAGAAATATCATCAAATTAGAAGTATTGTGTTGGAAATGCAATATCTAATGAAATTAATGGCCACTTTCCTGTAGATCTGGATTGATTGATTGACTGTATATTGTTTAACGTCCCGCTCGAGAATTTTTCACTCATATGGAGACTGTAGATCTGGAGAAATGGATCAACTTAATAGTAATGGCAAATATACAAAAATTTATCATTTTTCATATAGCGAAATACAAAAGTAATGTCTAACTAACATAATCGCCTTTATTTCCCATGGGGATCTGGGTTAGAATAGGTTCTCAGTTCCCTTGCTTATCGTAAGAAGCGACTAAATGGGGCGGCCCTTCGGATGCGACCTCAAAAATCGTGGCCCCGTGTCACAGCATGTGTGATACGATAAAGATCCCTCCTTATCCAAAGCTCCCAAGCGCCGAGCATAGGTCTAAACTTTGCAGCCTTCACCGGTAATGATGTCTTCTCCATTTGAGTGAAAAATTCTCGAGCGGTACGTTAAACAATGTACAAGTAACATTTATTTCCCTATACAAATGTCCCCCTAGATGTCAAGATTTGTGTAAAATGTCTTTACCCCATGTATAAGAATATTTTTTTCTTCCAGAGTATTCAATTAATAGAAATGCAACACAGCATCACATTGTCTTCCTCCAGATAAATTAGAAAATATCAAATACACATCCACCCCCTTGCTTATAATCAGCACTACATGAAATTTGCAAACAGATGTATTGAAAATTCTTATAATTCACTATTTTTCACGAATTTCATTCAGTATATATCCCGTCTCTAAGTCCCTGTCTATATATATCCAGTACATATTCTTTCAATATTTATTCTTTCTCCAAATACTTTATTGTCCTGCTTTTGTTAAGCATTCGGTCTCCATTAGTTTGCTTTTCATAGAGCCTATAAAAATCACTACAAAAATCGGTTTGAAATTAAAGGCAAGAAATTACAAACCCTCCAAAAACAAAATTATAATATTGTGTGAAAGCCCTGTACATTGGATCACACGCCGCAGGACGTTTCAAAAAATAACAAAGAAACCTACATCGCAATTTGTAACAATTACGTCGAGTAAACATTTGCCTACAACGCCTGCATTCGAGGTACTACTTTTACCCCGAGCCTTTCCTATTTATTGTCTCTTTTCTTCTTTCGTTTCTTTACGTTTATCGGTTATCTTTCATCGTCAATAGTCAATTCTCTTGACACATTCGCTTTCTCCAACCTACTCTATTTTGTTTACTATTTGATATCCATGATAAGAAACCAGAAAAGCATGCGATATAAACCCTAATCAAAACTTTCTATATTTGATTGACATTGTAAGATATAAATACAAAAAACCTGATATTTACATTTTGATTCTATTTATGCACTGCTACAAGTTTTCTACCCTGTCCAAAACTTACTCAAGATATTTTTTTCAAATACTTCTTCTCTTCATTTAAACGCAATCTAGATGACCTATTTCAAATGAAGAACACATTCAATTCCACCTGATAACGTTGTCTACAGTACACTATTAAGTAGTATGGAAAGTTAAACACATTATTTTGAAACACAGGAAAAATACTTGACGTCCATAGAAAACTTGCACTTTTTCAAAATTTTTTTTGGTCTCTTCATCCTTTAAACTTGACTTAAATTTACTACTTCTAATCAAAAACACACTCAGTATCATTGGAATAGATCAGAGAGAAAGAAAAAGAGAGTGGGGATACAATAGCCCGTGACTCCTGCCCAATCGCATTCACTTATTTATGAATAAAATCTTGTTAAAAAAAATGTTTATCTTAAAGTTGTCTACAAACGGTAGACTAAGAAAACTAGTCAGTTTCATGCTTTGGTTTTGTCTGTCAATAGTATCAGAATATAAAGCAAAGAAAGTGTGGTTGTTCTGTAATGTTTGTGCCCCCGCGCCTCCTCAAAATATTAATTCCAAATGTCACAAACTGAGTTTGATCTTCTAAATCAAAATTTTTGTTTTCAAGTACAGATAAGTATGTCGTGTCATTTCAATTTCTAACATGCAGAATCTTATCTTTTGCTCCCATTCTTAGTCATCGCCTCTAAAATTTACCCGTGTTCCGATCAATGCTCAGCTGCCTGTCAATCAGATTTATTTTTTTTTTGGCAACGAAAGAAGAACAGGTATTCTTAGATCATGGAACGGTGAGTGTTACCCGTTGTCTAATTAGAGTCCCCCTGAACTTCCTGTGAATTTCAGTAATGGACACCACACATGCACATAGATTAGTGCCCCTCTAAACCCAACGCACTCCAGGTAAATCGGTATGCTGAATAGGTCATGCCTATTCGGTGAAACCCCAAATTGTACCCTTTTAGTTAGATTGGATTTTTATTTAACTATGGTTATGATTAAAAACAATTCTTTATCGTTGTTTGCGCTTAACTACCATTACTGTTATATACATGAACAGTGTTAGCGCTATGTAATGGCCGCTCCACCTATCGCTCTCGATCTTTTGCCAAATTTCCTGTAATTTACCGAAGTTCTAGTCTTAAGATTTTGTTGTATTTTTACACGAGATCTTATTAAACATATCTGCGGAACTTGTTGTTTTAAAATTCGTACTTTAATAGGCATTTTAGTTAATTGATTTTAGGTATTGTGTTCATTGATCCGTGACTTCTATCCGACTTTTATACGTACAATTTGTTTTTCTTTTATCTTGACTTTTATTGAGAGGGCTTTCGAAGAATTTTCGTTCTTGACAGTTTTTGATTTACATACGATGTGTTTTGCATCATTCTGTCAACCTCGAGCAGATCGTACAAGAAATTGTCGGGTGAGGAGGGGAACAAAAGCAGGGCGCCGGGTTATCCGGCATATCCACACAGTGCGTGTCGGGTGGCCTAGACATACAGTGCATCAATGTGGTGTCAATGAAAATAATCTAGTTTATGTTCCTGTGGTCCCATATCGTCAACCTGGGAAAATATATCCAACTCACACATAGAACATCCGATTGAACGGATTATAACTAATAGACCAACAAACTTACAACACTATTCGAAGGTGAATATTGGGAACCTATCATCTTTGAAAAGGTCTGATACGCACACCGTTCATGAGGTCTCTATGTCGACAGTAAACTGTAGATCGGTGAGAAATAAAGCACTCTCTGTGTGTGACTTTATACTGTCAAATAAAGTTGACTTACTTGCCATAACAGAGACATGGCTAGGGTCATCAGTCGACAAAAGTGTCATTTCCGAGTTAAAACCCGACGGTTTCAATATACATCATGTATCTCGATCATCCAAACGAGGTGGTGGCATAGCGCTCGTCTACAATTCTGACATGAAGGTAGAGCGAATTTCAAGCAGTATACAAAATACCCATTTTGAAATGCTAGAATGCGTAGTCAGTGGTGAAAATGATAGGTTTCATCTATATGTGATCTACCGTCCGCCTCCATCAAGGACTAACAATTTCCGTAACACCGTGTTTTTCGATGAATGGTCGGACTTTTTAGATCAAGTTTCCGTCATTCCCGATGAAATTGTCATAACCGGAGATTTAAATTTTCACCTAGACGATCCGAAAGATTTTGATGCTCTCAAATTCTTACAATCACTCGATGATCATGGACTTAGACAGCATGTAATCGGTCCGACGAACCAACGTGGGCATACACTGGATGTTCTGATCACGAGAGAGAATGACTCGATTTTGCATGGAAAACCTATTACGCACGATCCAAATCTGTTCGACCAAAGAGGAAATTCAACATGTGACCACTTAGCAATTTCAGCGAAACTTCGGCTGCAAAAGAGTCAGAAAAAGAGACAAACTATCAAATTTCGCAAAATTAGAGAAATATCACAAGCTGATTTCATCCAGGATCTGAACAATTCACCCTTGTTTCAAAATCCTAAAGGTACCGTCGATGAACTCGTCACTCAATATGTTTCTGACCTTTCAAACATTATCAACAAACACGCTCCTTTGCAAACAAAAGCAGTAACAATCCGACCAAACACAGAATGGTACACTGAGGAACTCCGAGCAGCGAAACGAGAACGCCGTAGAGCAGAGCGTACAATGCGAAAACGCATTTGACAATCCATGAAGAGATTTATAAGGAGCAATGCAGAATTTATAATCAATTACTGCTCCAAGGTAAAAAAGACCATTTCTCAAGCAAGATAGCAGAAGTTGGTAGTGATCAAAGAGAACTCTATAAACTCACCAACGTTCTAATGGGCAACAACAGTGAAGTGATATTACCATCAAATGATAGCGACGAACAACTAGCTAATACTTTTAGTGAGTATTTCATGGGGAAAATTGACACTATTCGAAATGATCTTTGCATAATCAGGGACAAAGAAAATATTGATGTGTTGAGGGCTGATGTCAAGTTTGAAGGTGGTCAACTTACTAGTTTTTCCCCAGCTTCTGTTGATGAAATCCGTAAGATCATCCAGAAGGCTAAATCAAAATCTTGCGAACTGGATCCAATTCCGACTTACCTCCTGAAAAGCTGTTTAGATAGTGTTGTTAATGTCATCACTGAAATTGTCAACAAATCATTCAGCGAAGAATGCGTTCCATCGTCATTCAAAGAGGCCATTGTAAGACCGCTTCTTAAAAAATCTGGATTGGATAAAGATGTGCTAAAAAATTACCGTCCAGTGTCAAACTTATCTTTCATATCAAAGATTCTTGAAAAGGTGGTAGCGACACGCCTTGAATGTCATCTGCAATCCAATTCACTTCTAGACAATTTGCAATCAGCATATCGCACTGGACATTCCACCGAAACAGCGCTTATTCGAGTTCATCATGACATTACATCAGCATTAGACAAAAACTCGTGTGCCGTTTTAGTCATGTTGGATCTTTCAGCAGCGTTCGACGTTATAGATCACAATATCCTCTTCCACCGTTTAGAATATTCCTATGGCATATGTGGGTCTGCTTTAGCGTGGATAAAATCATATTTGTCAAATCGTTCTCAACGGGTCGCAATAGGATCGATCTATTCAAATGGGATGCATCTCAAATACGGAGTGCCCCAAGGATCTGTGCTGGGCCCAAGACTTTATTGTCTTTTTTCGAAACCGATTGGTCAAATTTGTCGGCAACATGGCATGGAATATCACTGCTATGCAGATGATACACAAGTATATCTTGTGTTTGAACCACTAGATGATTGGATAGACATAGCAAGTCGTCTAGAAGCATGTTTGGAAGATATCAGTGACTGGATGCGATCAAATCTTCTAAAGCTGAATCAGGATAAGACCGAACTGATTGTTTTTGCCCCTAAACACCGGGTGAACGACTTTTCAACTTGTCAACTTTCTTTCGATGGCACAGTGGTCAGTAATGTTTCATGTGTCAGAAACCTTGGTGTCATTTTCGATAGGACACTCACTATGGAGAAGCAAATTAGTACCACTGCTAAAGCGTGCTTCTTCCACATTCGAAATATTGGACGTATACGTCCATATTTAACGAACGATGCCTGTAGAACGCTAATGAACTCACTGGTCACTTCCAGATTAGATTACGGAAATGCGATGTTATATGGACTGCCGACAAACATAACGAACAAATTACAACGTGTTCAGAACACTGCAGCTCGTGTTGTATCGAGAACTAAAAAACACGAGCATATCACCCTCACTCTTGTTAATCTCCATTGGTTACCTGTGCCCTTCCGGTGCCAGTATAAAATTCTTGTGTACGTCTTCAAATGTCTTCACGGCAGTGCACCAACGTATTTGCGAGACATCGTTCGTGCTTACCAACCAACACGTTCGCTGCGATCAGAGGACTGTACACTACTAGTGCAACCTCGAATCCGCACCAAAATATACGGCGAGAGACGCTTGGACAAATCTGCGGCCACTCTCTGGAACAACTTGCCCAGATATTTGAGAGATAAACAATCCATGTGGGCTTTCAAGAAATCTCTCAAAACACACCTTTTTAGACTTGCATACGGAAATATTTAACTCATTTTTACCATGCATGAATTACTTTTAAAACTCATTTCTATTATTGTTCTTTTAAGTTATGTGTATTTCTTTTTACATGTATCGGTCATATTAAAAAAAACCCAAAAAAAACCCCGTATGTATGTATGTGTACGTATGCAAGTGTATGTATATATGCGATGTGTGTGTGTGTGGTGTTTTAGTGTGCTATATTAGTCTTTTTTGTAGTTAGCGTAACTAAATATAATTTGTGTTTTAAAATACCCCATTTAGTCCTTTTCTTAATTTCTCTATGTTGTATGTATGTTTGGCGATATATTAATTGTGTATGTTGTAAAGCGCTTAGAGTAATATTTATAATGTTAGATAATGCGCTATATAAATGCCTTGTAATAATAATAAATAATAATAATACATGTAGTTATATCTTTTTAAGACACCGTCTTCTCACAATAGATTATATGAAACACGGTCTAATCACGAGACTGTAATGATTGATTGATTGATTGTATATTGTTTAACGTCCCTCTTGAGAATCTTTCACTCATATGGAGATGTTACCACTGCAAAATTTAGGCCTATGCTCGGCGCTTATGGCCTTTGAGCAGGGAGGGATCTTTAACGTGCCACACCTGCTGTGACACGGGGCCTCGGTGTTTGCGGTCTCATCCGAAGGACCACCCCATTTATTCGCCTCTTACGACAAGCAAGAAGGGGTACTGAAGATCTATTCTAACAACCCGGATCCGCACGGGGCGAGACTGTAATGAAAGTGGATGTCAATCTTGATATTTCTTGCATATGAAATACTTAGAATTCCTTAACCCTTTTTTCCCTTCAGATATTTTTTTCCAAAAATGGATTTTCAGTCATTTTGTATTTTATTAAAACTGTCTGCTTCCTTGCCATATGATACCTTATTAGACCCATAGACTTCCCCCAATTCAGTAAAAAATTTGTATTACCAAATGACAGAGTTTTGTGCGAACTTTTATATAAGCTCTAATTTCTTCAATATTCGCAACCCGTTTCCCAACCATTTTTACAACAGTGGTCAACGACTGGCTCTATTGAAATGACTATGAGGAGTTGAAAGCTCGTGTTTATACTGGTGGAAAGGTATTGAAGACAGCCATTCAGGAGTATCATCGTCCACAAAATCGTGCAAAGCGTTATCGCGCTGTGGTACAATACATATTACATATAGAACAGCCCTCGTAATGTGAAATTACAATAGACTAATTACAGTGATAACTGCTACTAAGACAATTTTTTATGTTGAAAATGAGGAAACTGCGCAATTTGTCGATTTCAACCGTTAAAAAAGGAGTTTCCCCAATACTAGTGATCAACTGCATCCTTGAAACAAAGTAAATAAATAAAGAAAAAAGAAAAAAAGCCGCTTTTGAATTAGAGAAACATGGTTTTTAACATTGCAAGAAAATGCAACTCCTTACTTACCCTAATAAACTTTCTGTGGGTTTAAATCCAGTTTATTGTTCAAACAATCGTTTGTCCTCGTTAGAATACTGTCTGTACGCATACCTTTGAACTCTGAGTTCAAATTCTGGAGTAGGTACTTTTCCTCTCCAATTTACGTTTTACAAAAAGAATTTTAATGGTCGTGAAATATATTTCATTTTTTATGATTATTTAATAACAGCCATTCTTTGACAATAAATCTAATTTTTGTTTTAATGCTTTCTTCACTACTCATGTATATATATACTACTCAAAGTTTGATAAGGATCATATTTTTCAGCTCTTGTAAAACTTTCAACAAAGGTGAATGACAACCAACACAGAGTGATTTATGTTCAGAAATGTTTACTTCAAGAAATTGTGACAGAAAAATTTGGCAAACATGACATTTCATCGCATACTCCTAAGGTAAAGGGAGAGTACCCTGAAAAGCATGGTAATTTCATGATCACGGAATTGTTTAAACTCTGCACATTCCATTTCACACTGCACAAACAAGTGTCAATAGCGGGTATGGCCTCCGTTAGCTCCAGTGACAGCTTGGCAACGTCGTCTCATGCTTCCAACGAGGTTTTGAATGGACGCAAGAGAGATATTGTTCCATTCTTGGATCAGAACATTTTCAAGTTCCTGGAGGGTGTCTGGTTGTACAGGACGACGTGAAATCGCTACCTGAAGCATATTCCAGACATGCTCGATAGGGTTGAGGTCTGGAGAACGAGCTGGCCAGTCCATACGAACAATTGTCTCACGTTCCAGGTACTCGTCCACCACCCTAGCACGATGTGGACGTGCATTATCGTCCATGAGGATGAAGTCAGGACCAACAGCACCAGCATATGGTCTCACGTACACATCCAGGACTTCATCCCTGTAGCGCACTCCGGTCATCGTGCCTCGCCTTAGGACATGGAGATCAGTTTGTCCAGCTCGACTGATTCCTCCCCAAATCATCAACGACCCACCACCATATCTGTCATGTTCAGCAACATTAGCGTCCTGATATCGTTCTCCTGCCCTTCTCCACACTCGTGCACGACGATCTGTGAAGTCAACACAAAACCTCGACTCGTCTGTGAAAAGTACAGGGTCCCAATCAGCAACCCTCCAATTCACATGAGCCCTGGCCCAATTCAAACGATCTTGTCTGTGTCGCTGAGTAAGAGGGATGCAAATACAGGCTCTCCGGGAACGAAGACCACCTTCATGAAGACGATTACGCACAGTTTGCGTGGAAATGTTAACTCCAGTTGCATTCAGAAGATCATTTCTAAGCGCAGTCGCCGTTGCAAACCGATGACGTCGTGCTGAAATCAAGAGAAAACGGTCATCTTGCTGCGTGGTGGACCTTTCTCTGCCGCCTCCATGTCGATGAGAAGCTGAACCATGAGCTTGATACCGGTTCCAAGCTCTGCAAACAACGCTCTGACTGACACCCAATAGCTCTGCAACGTGACGTTGTCTTGCACCATTTTCGAGCATTCCTATGCATCTGGCCAATTCTTCAATAGTCAAACGACGTCTTTGACGTTGTGGAGGCATTTTCATAGAGTAACAGTGACTTAAACGAGGTCAGATGTAAAGACAATGGCCAAATTCAAATCAACGACAAGCACTCAGAAATGTGAATAATGTGGGTACCATGCTTCACGTGCTACTCATGATCACTGCAGCATGCATTTCCCTACCTAACCTGTGTTTTGAGGCTCAAGAAGGGTCAGTCCAACACTATGATGAAATTTGCGTGTCTTATCAATTCATATATTGATTTTATAATGTAAGAACTATATGATCCTTATCAAACTTTGAGTAGTATATATAAACCCTGTTTACCGGTATATGACAAATTATATAATGTGTTTGAAGTAACGGATCCAACGCCGGGTGCACACCCCTCTCACAAACAGGATAAATATTGTTTTAATAGAAATTATGTACAAAACCACTAAAATACATATCTTATTTTGTTAGAACTTTGTAACTACAGAGAGGGGGTCGCCCAGAACAGCCTCCTGTCTTTTGTTTCCCCCGTTCTGACATATCTGATTGTTTTACGTCTCGAGTGAATTTTTCACTCTGTTTTACTTACGATGTACTTCATTTGGCTTGGCTTAAAAAGTAAGATTTATATAAAATTGAATTTGAATGTGATACTCGAAATAATGATTACATTCTACAATAGATTGATGTAGCTGATCTGAATTAAATACCACAACAGATTTTTGGCAAAGCGATCTTTGGTAGTTCAAGAAAAAGGAAAGAGGGGGGGGGGGGGTCAATTTTGTTCCATGAATACCCCCCCCCCCCCCCCCAGTTGAAATTTCCAAGTCACAATTTCATAAGGAAAGCCATGCTTACGATAAGCAGGATAGAAAATGGATGAATACTAATTAAGTTGATAAATGATAAATAAGTAAACAAAATCTGATACTTAATTGAATTTGGAATAAATTGTTTGAACTATGTATTTTTTAAAGCAGATGAGGCAGTATACGAGTATCGGCCTTGAAATTAAATCAGTTTCCAGTTTAAGTTTTTCTGGTCGTAATAATTAGCTTTAATTCTTATTTTTTTTTCATGAAAACCACGGCGGTGGTTTTTGCGTACCACAACGGTTGCGATTTCTGACACTGGACGCCATTTTACGTCCCATCCAACGTGCTAGATAGCATGAATAGAATAGATATATTTGAAATTAATTAATCAATTAAAAAATCAATACAGAAATAGATATACGAAAATTAAACAGACCCCCTCCCCCGAAAAAAACCCCTGGTATACATGTACATGTACCGACTGTTTCAGAACCAGAACGACCCCGTGGGGATCCGGGTTGTTAGAATAGATCCTCAGCACCCCTAGCTTGTCGTAAGAGGCGACTAAATGGGACGGTCCTTCGGATGAGACTGCAAAAATCTAGGCCCCGTGTCGCAGCAGGTGTGGCACGTTAAAGATCCCTCTCTGCTCAAAGGCCATAAGCGCCGAGCATAGGCCTAATTTTTGCAGCCCTTCACCGGCAGTGGTGACGTCTCCATATGACTGAAAAATTCTCGAGCGGGACGTAAAACAATATATAATCAATCAATCAGAACCAGAACGAAGTCAAAGCGTGTGGAACGTTTAGAAGCGTGTAGAAAATGTATCTTTCCGAATAGAATGTATTTTTTTTTTCGTGTAAGAAACGTTTCGTTCGTTTAAGAAATGTTTCATCCGTGTAAGAAACGTATCGTATCGTGTTGAAAGCGCATCGTTCCGTGTGAGAAGTTTTTCATTTTGTGTAAGAAATGTAACCTGCCAGAAGTGTGTGACTGGTGTAGTAGTATGAAAAGTAAAGATAATATTGATCACTCTCACAACTGCTATAAGGAATACAAAATAAAGAGTTGGACAAAACAGACCTCTGGATATACCAGAGGTGAGATAAGGTGCCCTAGGAGGAATAAGAATCCCCTGTAGACCGGTCACACCCGCTATGAGCCGTATATTTTGATCAGGTAAACGGAAGTCAAAATCAAAGTGTAAGGAACGACCTAATAATTGGTATAAAACACACCTAACGGCATTTGACCCAGTGGCAGGTTGTATTAGCAAACTGGATCGTTATAACGACGATAAAATATGCGAAATGCAGACTTTTGATAAGGCCGTTGAAACCTCTGTGGCATCAAACTTGTTTGTTAGTAGCCTGCCTCGATTTAAAAACTAAACAAGCTCTTCCGTATCGAATTTTTTATAGACATCAACATCATATATGCAGGTGGTAATGAATATTGCTACATGTACACAAATATAGGAAGTTAATGATGGGGAAGGTGAAGCCATCATGTTTCTCATTGAGTTGTTAGTTTGTCGTTAACATATATTTTCAATAGAATATCTAATCACGAAGCAGATGTGGAAGACTTTGTGTTATTTTATTTCTAGTTCACTGGGATATATCGAATCGACTTATGAATGAAAATTATTATTCTTAATAGAATAAAACGCCGTCGACATATCTAAATGTCGAATTGAAGGCCACAACAAGGGAAATTTTCTTCTCATGTAGAAGCTTTTGAATAAATTCTGCCTCATAAGAATGTAAAAACAGGTCAGCTGATAAAGGAGCACAATTTGTGGCTATGGGAATTCCAACAGACGAAGACTATATCACCAAAAACTACGAAGATACTGCCAGTGAGGAACTCCAGCATCTTTTTAAATGTCAATTTCTGAGTATTTGTGCGTAGTATCAGAGTGGCTTTTAAGAAAGTAATTTTCTGAATAACTAATCACTAGATATGAATATTTCCTTTTTCCATTTTTGTTGAAGAAGTAACTGACTATGATACTATAGAGTCTAGTCTAAAATTCAGAAATTCAGCCATATTTTATATTATCGCTACATTCCTGAAAATTTCCTTGTCTCTGCTGAGTTCCATTTTTGTTTTGTAAGTTCTACATTCCGTTCTGTATTGTTAACAGCCTTCACCATGTATGTTGACTTTCATACTGACGATCGAGTGCTGATGTCTGTCTTGTGGCACATTATGTGATTTGTGTTAGATTAAGTTGAAATAGACGAAACATTAATTAGTGAATCATAAAGCATGCTATTTCTAGGGGAGTGGTTTCGGTGGTTATGCGGCAATAAAAGATAAATAATTGAAATAAAATGAATTAAGATGAAAATAGAATGTAATCAATAATGATATTGAAAATAAAAAAAAACAACCCCAAAACGTACATACATGATAACATAAAATAAGAGTGTCGCCGCTGAACCATAGCTGGCAAGGTCCTCGGATGGATTTATGGATTAGAGCCACTGAAAAGCTACATGTAGTTTGGGGAAAGGGGGAGAATGAATGAACGATGTTACTATAGATTTACGGCGCAACTTTTTTGTTCAAGATTAAGGTATTTTACATATATATATTCTACGTTGTCGACTCTTCCAGAAAGCAACACCCCCTGTAGATGAACCTTCTGCATGATTATGACAGTGGGTACAATAAAGGTCATTTCCACCTGAAGCACAAGCACATAATCACAAAATTTCTAACGTTTTGCACGTGCATACATGTGCTAGGACTAAGGGGAAAATTCTTGTTTACCACCCAGAGTTATCGCACGTCCCCTATTTGAGTCACAACTTTGTTCCCTGTGCAACGTGTTAAAATGTCATTTAACAATATCTACTTTCCTGAAGTATTAATCCCCAATAGTTTTCTTTATGTATTAGTTGATCCCTTTTTATAAACGAATACAAAATGAGTTCGCAAAATAATCCCCATAAAATGACTATAGGTCAGTTTTCATTGCAACTGAACAGATAATGCCGCAAAGTATACGTGATATAAAAACGGTATTTATGAATATTCATTAGGTATGAAAGTATATGCTAAAATAAGTCTTCAAGTGGGCTTTATAAAAGCTTTTGAGTCGGGATAGTGTGTGTAGCAGGTTACTTTGTACCCCAGTGAGTCGGGATAGTGTGTGTAGCAGGTTACTTTGTACCCCCGTGAGTCGGGATAGTGTCTGTAGCAGGTTACTTTGTACCCCCGTGAGTCGGGATAGTGTCTGTAGCAGGCTTACCTTGTACCCCCATGAGTCGGGATAGTGTCTGTAGCAGGTTACTTTGTACCCCCGTGAGTCGGGATAGTATCTGTACTAGGCTTACCTTGTACCCCCGTGAGTCGGGATAGTGTCTGTAGCAGGTTATTTTGTACTCCCGTGAGTCGGGATAGTGTCTGTAGCAGGCTTACCTTGTACCCCAGTGAGTCGGGATATTGTCTGTAGCAGGCTTACTTTGTACCCCAGTGAGTCGGGATAGTGTGTGTAGCAGGTTACTTTGTACTCCCGTGAGTCGGGATAGTGTCTGTACCAGGTTACTTTGTACCCCGGTGAGTCGGGATAGTGTGTGTAGCAGGTTACTTTCTACCCCCGTGAGTCGGGATAGTGTCTGTAGCAGGCTTACCTTGTACCCCCGTGAGTCGGGATAGTGTCTGTAGCAGGCTTACCTTGTACCCCAGTGAGTCGGGATATTGTCTGTAGCAGGCTTACTTTGTACCCCCGTGAGTCGGGATAGTGTCTGTAGCAGGTTACTTTGTACTCCCGTGAGTCGGGATAGTGTCTGTAGCAGGCTTACTTTGTACTCCCGTGAGTCGGGATAGTGTCTGTAGCTTTGTACTCCCGTGAGTCGGGATAGTACGGTTGCTAGTTTAGGACAGATGGATAAGATCTTTTTTAAAAATTCGTTCGCACGAAATAAAATTCGTTCCGACGAAATAAAAATTCGTTACCACGATTTTTTTTAGATTAAGGACTGGCTATATTTCATTGCCTAAATTAATACATATATAAAAACTCATTATAGATTTGATATTGCTGTTACATAATCTAACTTAAACAGATGTTATGTTTTACAATTATCCAATCTACAATAAATCTGTACTAAGTGTAGTAACTTTAATTCATATATTATATATCTGTAACTGGTTTTTTTTCATTTTGGAGCACGTTGAACATATGCTGTCATTTAGAACATTAACATAATAGGCCTTCCATGTATTTTCCATGACTCCAATTTTTGACAATCAACAATATATTAAAACTTCAATTTGTTATGTACGGAAGCCTACGGAAGCCCATATAGGACCTATCAAAAAATATTTTTGAATTTGTTATAACGAATTCTTGAATTTGTTAAAACGAATTTAAATCGTTATAACGAATTGTTGAATCCGTTATAACGAATTTAATTTGTTATAACAAATTTTAGGAATTCGTTATAACGAATTTAATCTGTTATAACAAATTCGCTGAATTCGTTATTTCAAATTTTGAAATCTGTTTTAACAAATTAAATTTGAAATAACGAATTCTTGAATTCGTTATTTCAAAGATTGAATTCGTATTTTCGGTTTTTTAAAATCTGTTATAACGTATTTTCATCCAATTCGTGATAACAAATTAAAGAGTGTCAAAATTTCAATGTTATAAATCCGTTATCACGGACTGTGATCTGTGATAACAAATAAATAAATTTGTTATAACAAATTATAAAATTGTTATTTCAATCTCCAATGCAATCTGATGAAAATACGTTATAACAGATTTTAAAAAACCGAAAATACGAATTCAATCTTTGAAATAACGAATTCAAGAATTCGTTATTTCAAATTTAATTTGTTAAAACAGATTTCAAAATTTGAAATAACGAATTCAGCGAATTTGTTATAACAGATTAAATTCGTTATAACGAATTCCAGGAATTCGTTATAACGAATTTAAATCGTTATAACGGATTCAACAATTCGTTATAACGATTTAAATTCGTTTTAACAAATTCAAGAATTCGTTATATCAAATTCAAAAATATTTTTTAATAGGTCCTAAATGGGCTTCCGTAGAAGCCCATATAGGACCTATCAAAAAATATTTTTGAATTTGTTATAACGAATTCTTGAATTTGTTAAAACGAATTTAAATCGTTATAACGAATTGTTGAATCCGTTATAACGAATTTAATTTGTTATAACAAATTTTAGGAATTCGTTATAACGAATTTAATCTGTTATAACAAATTCGCTGAATTCGTTATTTCAAATTTTGAAATCTGTTTTAACAAATTAAATTTGAAATAACGAATTCTTGAATTCGTTATTTCAAAGATTGAATTCGTATTTTCGGTTTTTTAAAATCTGTTATAACGTATTTTCATCCAATTCGTGATAACAAATTAAAGAGTGTCAAAATTTCAATGTTATAAATCCGTTATCACGGACTGTGATCTGTGATAACAAATAAATAAATTTGTTATAACAAATTATAAAATTGTTATTTCAATCTCCAATGCAATCTGATGAAAATACGTTATAACAGATTTTAAAAAACCGAAAATACGAATTCAATCTTTGAAATAACGAATTCAAGAATTCGTTATTTCAAATTTAATTTGTTAAAACAGATTTCAAAATTTGAAATAACGAATTCAAGAATTCGTTATTTCAAATTTAATTTGTTAAAACAGATTTCAAAATTTGAAATAACGAATTCAGCGAATTTGTTATAACAGATTAAATTCGTTATAACGAATTCCAGGAATTCGTTATAACGAATTTAAATCGTTATAACGGATTCAACAATTCGTTATAACGATTTAAATTCGTTTTAACAAATTCAAGAATTCGTTATATCAAATTCAAAAATATTTTTTAATAGGTCCTAAATGGGCTTCCGTAGTTATGGACAAAACTGTTGGAAATAAAAAAAACAACATTTAATTCTAGATTATTTAATGTTTGCACACACAGTGTTTGTCTGCAATATTGGTGCTGCACCCATTGAACTTAAAACTAATTCCCTGTATTGTTAGGAAAATAAAGCAATGGATTTAAAACAGAAAAGCATAGAAAATTGGTTATTTTCTGCTAATAAAAGCAGACAAGTATATGGTCACAAAGTGTACGTTAAGGATTATTTTACTGATATATATAGTTTTAATTCATCCCCCCAATCAACATTATCTCATCATCTTTACTTTAATATGCCCTGAAACTGATGTTTTATACTTATCTAGCATACGTATTGTATCTTATGTTTATATCATTTTATTTCAATGTTTTATTTAATTGTTTTATGTACTGTAAGTCACCTTTGAGCATACAAATGTATGAAAAGGGTGCTATATAAATATGGTATTATTATTATTATTATTATATATAGTTAATATGTCCTATGATACTTCAAACGTTGATTAATACATAATGAAACAAAATAAAGTGTTTCTGTTTTGATTCATTATTCTAACTAGTTCTCAAATGTTATGGACTTAGTGAATTTCACAAGCTTAGTAGTCTTTTGACAAGTGAATATTTAGAAAATCTTATTTTGTGAGAACAAATTTTATTTCATGGGAACGAATTTTTATTTCGTGCGAACGAATATTTTTTTTTCGATCGAAATTAATTTCGTAGAAACGAATTTTATTTCATGGGAACGAATTATTTTTAAAAACATCTCATCCATTTATCTTAAAATTGCCATCGTAGGATAATATCTGTAATAGATCTACTTTGTACTCCGGTGAGCCCTGATAGTGTATTTTATACGTTTTTAGTATACAATTATGGTGGTCTCTAGTTTAACACTGTTCCAGTTCTTTGTATATAATATCACCTGCATTGATTCCATTGATATTTGGCAATATTTATACATGTACCTACTTGAAAGTGAAATTACTTAACTACTTGTATACGTCATTTTCAAATATTTAATTTGCGATTCGATAACTATTCTTCAAATTCAACCCGTCAAATTGAAGTCCCAAATTTCAACTGTTGACCTCGAAATTTTTGAGCATCAATTTGTATATAACATTTTTTTCTGTCGATAGAAAAATATTTTTATGCCGTGATTCTTCTCTCTCTCTCTCTCTCTCTCTCTCTCTCTCTCTCTCTCTCTCTCTCACACACACACACACACCTTTCTATTTTTTGTTCATGGTGAATAATGAAATCGCTTATGAAAGCAACACTCAGGATTTAAATGCTTCATATTACTATTTTATCAACTTGTAAATCGTTACTAGTGTTCAACGCCGTTCAGAATCTTCCTAAGAAAAGCGATTTTTTTTAATCGTCGGTGAAAACAGCATTCGTCTGACTCCGCATTTTAATGCTTGATATTGGATTGATTTTACAACAAAACAGTGTAAATCTAGGACCGTGCCCAAACACTGTTCAGAATATTCTGAATGAACTTAATTTGTCTTTCGTGAAGTTCATATTCAACGATTTTACGCACGCAATTAAAAGATTTCGAAATCTGGGACAGGGTTTTGTCCTAGATTTATACACGTGGTGTACAGTAAATGACTGTGTGATAGGAACAGGTTAACAACACACCACTCCACAGGCCAGGACAACTTTGTAAGCCAGACAATGGCGAATATCCTGATCAAGGATTATAACTACAGGGAATTTAAATTTCCAGTCCAACGTTGGAAATCATAAATTGACAATTCCCAAACTTAAACTTACTAGAATTAACTAAACTATACAGACACCAAGAGTATCTAAATTTTGGGTGCAGGTTTCGCATAGTCTCTATCTGTAAAAACGTGGAAATTCCGGAGGCTTCGCTCTGGAACCAGGTATCAGATCCCCGGCCTTTTGGACCCCCTTCCCCCGATGAAAAAAGCGAGATGCGAGCCTGTGTATCTGACACTATTTCAAAATTATATTGCTACATATGTACAAATTCGAAACAGAAAATTTGATTTATATGATATTGAAAAAAAGGTAATGTCTAGAGTTTTATACCTGAAAAAAGAGTTTGAAAAAAGCATTCTTTTTTATGTAATATGATATGAAAGAACGTTTCACATGTTTTTGTTTAAAAAGTAATTAAAGAGACACCTTAACAAGTCTGTTAATTAGAAGGAAATTTAATTTCAGTAGGGCATCGAAACTGCACATACAGCCCGGGTAGTCACTGATAGGTATACACATTTTACCCTACCGGAAATTAGATTGTAAAAGACGTAAAAACATGTATTGGTTTTATATATTAATGTAATAAATATGTTCGACAATATCATGGGAAATACAGTAAAACTATATATTCATGATTTAAGTTTTATTTCAATACAAATACATGTGCAGAAAACATGATGTATTGGCATTTGGTAATTCAACCGGCACACCACTAAATGTGTACATTTCATTAGTCTTTTAAATACAATCACTGCAAATATGCATTCATGTAGTTAAATCATCTGGCTCAAGCAATATGAAAAATTGACTACAAAAATTAGAATGGAGTTTCCTTTCTTTTGCTGAGGTA
>JAMZEH010000055.1:6977500-7035000 GCA_024699665.1 Ostrea denselamellosa | reverse complement strand
CGAATAGACAAGATTCATCAAGACGAGGATACGAATAGGCAAGATTCGTTAATTCTCGCAGCTACCTTGTTACGAAGAAGGAAATTCCTCATATTTACTGTGACTCACCAAAAGTCCTCGCTAGATGACGAAAAATGACCAGACTTTGCGAAACTTGTTGTCCATCTATTTCAAGAATTGGTAATGATCCACCAGGAGTTTCTGGAAATGAATAGTGAAAAAGGTTTTCAAAAACTGCAAACGATTGGCAAAACGTAATGTACATGTATATAATTTAGATTTTTCAACACACTTTTTCAATGAATTCAAGTGACAGATTTTGGGAAAATTTTAAAATATACCTATCTATATGCTGAATGACATACTTACTTGATTTAAGAGCTGGCCATTCTTCTTGCTGCAGACGATGGTCCTCAAAGGGGACCCCTGCCGCTGCAAACAGCATTCTTGCAGGTTCCCCCCGGCCACGGCCGTCAAAGTAGGTGAACACGTATTTAGGCATTGTTATGATGTCCAGCTATTTAACACGACCTGAGGTATCCCAGTCGTATTTGGCTTTAAATACCAGGCATTTGTGTGTTTTGAAAAATAGCATTGAAACTATCCAATGACTGACTGTCACTGGCTATACGCTTCAGTAAAACTTTGTCAATATTGTACCCATAGATAAAGGTGTACTGTATTGAACTAAAGTTAGCTGCATCTAATCTCCATGAAAGACTTTATGTAGGCTAAAATTTCGAAACAGCAAGTAAATTCTGGAGTTTGTTCTGTTGCTATAGATTTTCCCTAGTAAAATTGTAGTAGAACCTGGTATAGATGTACTTTGTCGTCTGCCAGTATTACACGACTTTGTTATCAAAATATCAGTTTATTATGCTATTTAAATTATTATATTATCCTGTTGCCATTGGTTTTAAAAGCATATTGACAAATATAATATCGTAACTATACGCAGAATGTTGGAAAAATATCTTCGAAAAATTTAGTCAATTTAGTCAATTGTTGAACCATATTGTGATATTAAAATCACTAGGATAAGCAAAACCGATACATTCGTAGCCCTCGAAAAAATATTTTTTTCTCTACATATACGAATAGATGGTCTTGTTAATCTTGTTTGATCACGATTTATTATTCAATAGATTTTTTTTTTTTTTTTTTGCAGCAAAATTGTTCCTCGGGACTCTACATGTATAATGACCTGTGTATAACGTATACATTCTAAACAAATTCCAAGGCTTTTTTTTACTACAATAGAAGAATTAGAGTTCATTTTACACAAGAAGTGAACCTTGTCCTTTCATTTTTGAAAATACACGAGGACATGAATAGCAGTGCTTCACGCCAGCAAACGTGTAATTATTCATGGAGCGCGTTAGCGTTTCATCAAGCATCAAGCAAAAATAGGTGTAATTTTTTAGCTTTAATACAAGTATACACTTTGACAACCTCTAAATTAGATCAAGTAATCCAACACGCATCAAATGCATAGAGCCGCTGCAGAATAATGATTCTCAAGGTGTCCGTAGCATTGTACTTGGTGATTTAGAAAATAGATTTCATTTTTGAAAATACTTGAGGGCAGAATGCTTGATGAAACGCTAACGCGCTGCTGTTCATGTTCTCATGTATTTTCAAAAATGAAAGGACAAGGATCACTTCTTGAGTAAAATGGTCCTATCTGCTGAACCATGCTTGAAATATAACCCAGAACCTTATTTCAAATATTATAATAAAGGGGAGACTTTGTTCTTTTATTACCAATATAAAAATACTCTTTAGAATCTATATGCGGACAAACCTGATCTATGAAATTGTTATGTTCTTGAAATTTACAGAACATTGAGGCATTTTGGCACTTTCAGCTGAGATTTAAAATAACAGCACACCATCCAATTAGCAAAATGAAAGAATAAATAAATAATATGTCATATAAAATTAAGTGACAGTTCTATCAGTATGTATTCATACTTTTAGATTGGAGTGCTGTAATTGAAATTTTGAAAAACAGTATTGAATAGTAGTCGTTTTTGGTGATATTTTGACGAAATGGGGCAATTTATGACATCATAATTGATACGTACATGCAAACTAGCTAGAACTTGGTATCAGCATTTATAGATATGTTTTGCAGTGTGGATACCAGTCATGTTTAAGCAAGGTTTGTTTGTTTGTTTGTTTTTTAAATAAAATATTTGAATTTACATAATTTTACAGACTTAAATATGGCTGTTTATGAACCTTGTCCTTTATTTTTTTTTTATTTATATTTTACTTTCATTTCTTTCGGGGCATTACCAATCGTTAAAATGGTCGTATTATATTTGTCAAGATTCGTACACACATCGTTCACATTCATAAGGAAATGGCTATCACTTCAATTAATAAAGACATCGAAGGCCAAAACTTTAGAAATGTAAATGTCTTAATGATAGGGTGTATATATATCCCTCTTAATGTGCGATCATTGATTGCGAACGATGCAAAAATATATAACGATGTCTACTTTTAGAAGACGGCAGCCCATGGAACACTATGAAACTTGTATTGTTCTGTTAAGGTCATCCGATCCTTCCTTATGTAAAGGTTGTGGATTGCAATTATAGACACATCTTTCAATAACTGAATATTGGGAAATATTCCCGACCGAGGTCATTGATAAAGTGAACCGAATTTGAAGGGGCCGCTTCCGTTCAACGACCAAGGGTGGGCATCATTATTCGATATTCAGTTAATTACCTTTTTTACTACATTTTCTTCCAAATTCTATGCATTCCTAATTCTAAAAGCGCATATTCACTTGCATTTTTGGTAGCAGGTGTTTGCGCGTCTACAACAGGAATAGAAAAAATGCAACGAACTAGATCTGGATTCCAACCCGGGGCCTTGAATTTCCATTCAGGTGCTCTACTAATTGAGTTATCTGGCCACCGGCAACCGAACCCGTCTGACATCAGCATCATTTCTATGACGTCAGCATCATCTTATGATGTAGCATCATCTCGAGTCGAAGGCAGTGATGCCTGATTCAATCACAAATCGTTTAAGCCGCAACCGGATGTTAAAACAATCATATTTATACTTCCATGACCAAATAATTACCTTTTCAGCTTAATTAACTGATCTTGCAGACAAACATACAGCCTCCCCCGGAAAGGGGGGGGGGGGGGGGTAATTACTGTCTAAGATACCATGAAGCAATATTACTTTCATATAGATATCAAACCTTGAATTCAATTTCAGACAGGAAATATCATTTTATACATGTGTATAAAGTCAAATCCTTGATTGAAAAGATGCAAAGTTAATGAATTGAATTCAGTGGGAAAGATTACATTAAATTCAGTAAGACATTGACCACAAAGGCGTAAGGTCTCTTTCTCTATCCCTCTTTCTCTTTCGTGCAATATATAAGTCTATGTACAATACATGCACTTGACTGTGTTTGAAATAAAGAGAAGTGTACCTTTAGAATTAACTACTACAACAATTCACTACAAACAATGTCTCACTCCAATTTATTGCTTTTAAATACCATCAGTATGAATTTACATCACGTACAACAATGTGAACAATATAAGAGATTAAAATGGAGTTTCCTTTCTTTTGCTGAGATATTCCTTTATCTTTGGATGAGCCTGTACTTTTGCTCGACATGCCTTGATTTTGGGAAACTTGTCTAAAACTGCCGCATCGCGATCAACAGCAGTTTCGAAAGCTTCAAACAACAAAATGTCTGCCAATGTCATCTGAAATGAGGTAATATCAAAAATCGTTATTATTTATTACAAAATGAAATAGCACCTAATGAAAACTATGCCGGCGAAAATGTTTTTATATTTACATCCTACTTTCATTTCTATCGGTATCCCCATCCTTCAAAATAATTGATAATCTCTTGTATGAATACTTCTGCAAATTTTGTGATATTTTTACTCCTGTGTTGTCACGTTTATTCAATGTGATTTTTATCTTGGTACATTTCCAACACGTTGGCCTGAAGGAATCATTTTCCCATCATTTAAGAAAGGGGATGCTAACGACACCAATAACTACAGAGGTATCACCCTGGTGAGTTGTTTATCAAAAATATTTACTTCTGTTTTAAACAATAGATTATTAAGATGGAGTGAAGAAAATGATTCTGTGTCAGATGCCCAGTTTGGTATTAAACCTGGTTTTGGTGCGACAGATGCTATATTTGCATTACAAAGTGTTATCAGTAGAACGTTATCACAAAAAATAAGTTACACTGCTGTTTTGTTGATTACGAAAAAGCTTTCGATAATGTCAATCGAAACAAACTATTTTTGAAACTAATTCGCTATGGTATTACTGGTAAACTACTTACCATTATCAAATCATTGTATGATAATCTAAAATCATGTGCAAGATTTCATTCTGAATTTTCGAATTTTTTCTTTTGTACGAATGGATTGATACAAGGAGAGGGATTATCGCCCATTTTGTTCTCCTTCTATGTAAATGATTTTGAAAATGCATTTATTAATAACTTATGTAAAGATAATTATTTTCAAAATATAGCCCTGTTTTTACTAATGTACGCTGATGATACTGTACTGTTTCCTGAATCAGCTGCAGGTTTACAAAACATGTTAAATACTTTATCTGTATACCGTTATGATTGGGATCTCAAGGTTAACATTAAAAAAAAATAAAGGTTCTTGTATTCCGTAGAGGTGGGAAAATAACCCAAACAGTAAATGGTACTATAATGATAGTGAAATAGAAGTTGTTGATAGTTTTAACTATCTTGGTCTAACTTTGAACTTTAACGGTAAACTTACAAAATTTGTCCATTATTGCTGAGCAAAGTAGAAAATGTATGTATCATATACTACGAATTTGCAATAATCTGTCACTCAGTATAGAATCTAAGCTTTATGTCTTCGATACCTGTGTATCAAGTGTACTTAACTACGGAAGTAAAATATGGGGTTTCAACCCTGGTTATGATATTGAAAAATGGAATGTAGATTTTTGTAAGCGAATTTTATATGTGAAAAAATGTACTCCAAATCACAAGATTTACGGAGAACTTGGTCGAGTTCCGATGTATAATTTACGTATGTTAAAGATTGTTAGATATTGGTTAAAAGTTATCAAAACTAAAAACTGTATTCTTCAAGCCATACATGATGACCTGCTGTTTGCGATCATAAATCTTGCAACTGGCGGTGTCAAATTTAGCATTTCAGTACTTTATGGTATAAACACTATGTACAAAGTGAAGGTTTATTTTTAGAAAGTCTTAAACAGCATTTGAATGACAACTTCATTCAGACATGTAACGAATTTTTTGATAATTCGTTAAAATGTATTTTGTACAAATACCTAATTGATAATGCTAGCATACAATTTTATTTGACAAAATGTATATCAGGAAAATATGTTAAACTTGTAACCAAATTCAGATTATCTGCTCACCAGTTCCGAGTAGAACAAGGTAGATATAATGGCAAAGCAAGACAAGATAGATTGTGTGAATTCTGTAATTTAAATGAAATCAAGGACGAATACCATTTTATTTTAATATGTCCATTGTACAAAAACATCAGATCTATATGTATCAAAAAGTATAATTGGTCCCATGCTTCTATATATAAACTAATACAGCTTTTGACAACGAAAAATAGAAAACAACTTTGTAATTTGGGTAAATTACTAAATTGTGCTTTGCTTTTGCGTTCTAGTCAAATTCTCAACTGACAATTGTTATGAATTACTTGAATTTATGTATTAATCTATATTTGTCCATCCTCTAAATATTCATGCCACTCTATATATTTATACTTTGTACAACTTCTCTTGTTAAAACATATTTTTTTGTATTCATATGTTCTATGCTGATGAGCCATACGGCTTAAGGCCAACAAACAATACAATACAATACAATAAAAACAGACATACTATAGTTATCAAGATTCATATGCACATTATTCAATACTGCAGCGCATTCACAATGAAATGACTATCAATACAATTTGTAAAGTTAGCAATGGCAAAACCACTGGAAAAGTAAATATAATAGTTTGTAATCAAGAGTTGCCGATAGTTTCCTAAATGGATAGTAATACACGTAATAAAAATTCTTTATCTAGATACGTACTTAGGATGTGATTCCCTTCTGACTTCCAAAGATCTTGATTTAAATAATGTAATGTAATTAGCAACGTGTAAAATGAAAACGCGAGTAGAATGGTGTGTTTGAAATTTTGCATTGTAACAAGTAGCAGTATATTGCAGATATGACTGTAATCAAGAAGCTCGCGTCTATTAAAGATTACGTCAAATTCCTTGTAAATTTCAAAATTTTGTAAATTTCAAATCCTCGAAAACAGCATTTATTTACCTACACCTTAGTTTAAAAAATCGTCTTATCATGATTTTGAATGAAATATGATCAACGTCATTTGATATTTTTATAGCTTAAACCCATAAAACTGAAATGAGCCCAATTTGCTCCCGATCATGCATCATATGTGGAATTCCTCCAGATAGCTCGTAAATTTTGGATTGAGTGTTAAAAGATTTTCTTACCTTTTTTCCTACAGCCCAACCGTCTGATGACTTGTTAGATGATATGATATTCTCTACTCGAGTGCAAGATTTCTCAAAGGTGGAACCTAACTCTTCCTTAGCCTTTTTCTGAGATTCCTATATCAATATTTCACCAGTGGTTAAACACTTGTATGTATATATATATATATATATATATATATATATATATATATATATATATTTATACACTATTTTTCAAAATAATCTTGTACATACCAAAATGACCTTGATTAGTGATTTGATTCACCTTCAGGTTATATGTATCCTTTGTCATTTTACAAAGTATTTGGACTGACCACAATTGTACAGACAAAATGATTCCTGTGCATGTCCCACCCACGACTGTCATTCCAGGGGGCATGAAAATGTCACAAACTTCAAGTGTACAATTTAAATCCAAAAAAAAAAAAAAAAAAAAATTAATTTACAGAACTCACTCAACTTGAGTTCTGTAAATCATTTTTTATTTTGGATTTGATTTGTACACTTGAAGTTTGTGACATTTTCATGCCCCCTGGAATGACAGTCGTGGGTGGGACATGCACAGGAATCATTTTGTCTGTACAATTGTGGTCAGTCCAAATACTTTGTAAAATGACAAAGGATACATATAACCTGAAGGTGAATCAAATCACTAATCAAGGTCATTTTGGTATGTACAAGATTATTTTGAGAAGTGGTAACATATTCTAATTACAAAGATGATATTCATAATATATATATATATATATATATATATATATATATATATATAATGTCATTGATAAAACTCTTTTCACGAAAACTTTTCAGAAACTGTGGCAATAATTGCTAAATTCATTACTTTTTCTCCTGGTTAATATATTCAGTACCTCATCTTGGGGAGCAAACATCATTTTAAATCCAGCATTTTTAAATTCAATGAGATATTCAACGATTTCCTCTACTCTAGCCTTATCTAGCAATTTTTCTCCATCTAGACCTACAAATAAAGATATGGAATGTTAAAATATGTTGAAAAGGCGACAATATATATATATATATATATATATATATATATATATATATATATATATATATATTTATATATATATATGTGTGTGTGTGTGTGTGTGTGTGTGTGTGTGTGTGTGTGTGTGAACGTACACGTTCGCACGAGCGCGGAAAATCTAGAATGTGTCCTCTATCGTATGGAAGTGTTACAAGATATATATCGACAAATTATTGACGGCTACAACCACATCATCTTCATACAGTATTCTAACACACAAGAAATGCTTAAATTCATGTCAGATTGAATATAAAACTTTCAATGAAAATTACTCGATTTGTAAAATTTGCGGTGCAGAACCCATTAAGCCTCTGCAAACAGAATATAGTTATAAAGTAAACGTTGATACATGGTATAATCAACAAATTAATTACCCGCTCATGCATATCGTGTACATTTTCTCTCATACTTTCTTTAATTTTTTTTTTTTTACCCCGTATACCCATAAATAAAAGAATTCTAGAGGAATTGTTACACATAAACGAGAACAGTCGTCAACATGATAACAGTGACGAGCGGTGATCATGATTTACCAAACGTCTTCGCTAGATGGCGAAAAATGACCAGGCTTTGAGTAATGGTTTGTCCGTCTTCCTCAAGAAGTGGTAATGATCCACCAGGAGTTTCTGGAATTCAAAGTAAAAAGTTCTAAATTACCGTTGAAAAAATATAGCATTTGTCGGATAAAAATTTCCAAGGAATCAACATTACAATTTTACAAATTTAACCCCCCCCCCCTCCCCCCAACGTTCAAATGTGAAAATATGTGCTTGTTTTAAAAAAAACCCACATTAAGTTGTAGTCAAGAAGTTTTAAATTAGCTATCTTTATGGGCGATATACTTACTTGCTTTATCAGTCGACCATTCTTCTTGTGAAAGGCGACGGTCTTCAAAAGGAATCCCTGCCACTGCAAAAAGCATTCTTCCGGGTTCCCCTCGCGCACGGGCATCAAAGTAAGTATACACGTATTTAGGCATCGTTTTGATGTTCAGCCACAGCGCACAACTGACAACTGAATACAAACTACCCACTCTTAGCAATTTAAACAAGGCTGTCGTGAGTTCTCGAAAATGACACCAAGATCGAGTAAAAAACCTTTGTTCAGCTGGTCGTCACAGGTTTGTTGCATGCATGAGTGAAACGTCAATATTGTATTCATAGATAAAAGTTTAAATATTAGAGCAAGGATCAGTTAAAATAATTATTTCGAAACTGCGGAAACCTCATAAGAAGAAGTGTTTTAATAAATTGTCGTATTTTTTTTCTAGCACCAGTTATGTGTTTTATGGATCTACTGATACACACCGAAATTCATTTCTTAGTTTGTTTTGAAGTAATACATCTTGTATACTGAAAGATTCCACAGATCTATGAACGTCTACTGCAGTCTTCAATTAATATCACAATTTTTATAGTAACCCAGCTGTCCTTGACATTGAAAATCAATATATGAGTGATTACAAAATTCATTCATCTTTCATCACAAAATTTCTTCACGTCTAAAAATCTGTATGAAATTTCTTTTTTTCTCTATTATAATGTCGGTATTTTTCCTTTTTCATATAGTTTCGTGAGCATCAAATTTCATGAGAGAGAGAGAGAGAGAGAGAGGATTCAGTTTCGTTTATGTGGAATCATATCGCGATAGTTCCTCTACACTTACGTGTGCTTCCAGTACTTTGTTAATCATTTAATTCTGTCATGCGCACAATGAAAACAACAAAAATTGATTTTCAACGAATGAAACAAAAGTATTAAGCTTAGCATCCTTTAATTGATCTCACGAGAAAGTCACCCGTTACTTTGTATGATGATACGTTAGATGAAAAGTATTGGGGGTGCAAAAAAGCCAATTTTGTTATGTATATTTTGATGACTAATATTACTAAGAGCATCTCTCTCTCTCTCTCTCTCTCTCTCTCTCTCTCTCTCTCTCTCTCTCTCTTCTGTCACTTTACGATTTACATGTAGGCCTTTTTAAGACAAGTTATGCCAAATACAGCGCATGTTGGAGGTACAAGTTATGTTTAGAGAACAATTTATACGAGAAATACCTCTGATGTATTACAGAAAGTTCAGGAAATCATTCGTAGTTTCAACGATTTGACTTTTAATTCAATTACCTTGCCGTAGATGAAAATTGTAAGAGGATTTAAACTTCTATTATTGAATCAATACTGGATGAAGCAGGTCAAAGTCAGTGTGGTAATTTGCTTATCGGGCGGCAAGTTACACCACACCTCAATACCACCTCTCGCTCCTAAAATGGACTTATCGTACACAGAACTTCAAAGGAAAAATGCCGCAACGGTAATGATATGCTCTCTCTCTCTCTCTCTCTCTCTCTATATATATATATATATATATATATATATATATATATATATATATATATGTCTGTGTATATGTTTATATCAAGTTGATATGTCGGTGCTTTTATGGAAAAATAAAAGACATTGAAACAGCATTAGTTTATTACGGACAACACAATGGTAAATGCATGTAAAAAATCAACTGTATCATTCCATATATAATACTATATATTTAATAACATATTCTCACTATGTCATGAAAGGTTAACAAGAGACATTACACGGAAGATGGTTTTCTTTTGCTGAGGTAGTCCTGCATCCTCTTGTTGGCCTGTACTTTGGCTCGACACGCCTTTATTTTGGGAAACTTGTCTAAAATATTTGCATCTTGAGAGAGACCGGTTTCAAAAGCCTCAAACAGCATAATATCCGCAAATGATATCTGAAATACAGCGAGGAATCACATTATCCAGTGGTTATGAGCATCTCCGTGGATCAACTAAATAAAACCATTCCAAATTCCCTGGTGTATTGCGGGTACCATTCCGATGATTTTTCTTTATTTCTTTATCCCCCCCCCTTTTTTGTTTGTTTGTTTGTTTTTGTTTTTGGGGTTTTTTGTTTGTTTTGTTTTTGTTTCTGTTTTGTTTTTTGTTTTTGAAGCGACTATATCTCAGATCAGTATTCAATGTAGATTCAGTTATTCATATGCATATACTAAACGAGAATACAATCTAATAACATTTGGGAAACACAAGGAGATATTTGAATCACGAGGAATGCTTATATAAATGTATTTTGGAATCGTCCAAGCAGATATGAAGAAAATGAGATTCTCAAAAAGTGGGCGAGCTCGACCTTACCATTCAATTTTTTTTTTTTTGTATCGCCTTGGTTTTTACCAGACTGAAATTTACTGGAGCAAACCTCCGAATATTCTTTAAAAATATATTAGATCATAGATGGTTATTCTTAAAAAGGACCGAACATGTTACCAACACTGTTTGATAGCTCAATTGCTTTCAAAATATATTTATGCATTTTGTGCTAACAGGAAGAAAACAATGTCCAGTTCATATTAAAGATAGCAGATTACAGATTACTAAAGGATCTCCAGATAAAGCAGCTTTGTTTCACGGCGTAGTTGTTGATAATACTCATACTTCTTACCTCATCCGCACGCACGCACGCACACACACACACACACACACACACACACACACACACACACACACACACACACACACACACACACACAAGGGGGTATAACTACAGAATACTGCAATTATAACTTTTTATAACAATTTATAGTATCTGAAGTATTTACAAATATAAGACAAAATTTCCACGTTTCATTTCTGAAAAAAAAGGATTAAATATTTTCAATTTTTCTTTTAATTTGATCGAGAAAGATTCAAATTAATTTCAGTACTTGTGCAATTTAGTGAAATGTGATCAATCTACGGAATTCCATTTAGGACTTATCAAAATATTTTTAATTTGAAATAATGAATTTCAGAATTCGTTCTTTCGAATCTAATTCGTTACATGTATTTCAAAATTTAAAATTCCTTATAACGGATTAAATTCGTTATAACGAATTTGCAAACTTTATAATAACGGATTTCAAAATTTGAAATAGCGAATTAAATTTGAAATAATGAATTCTGAAAATCGTTATATCAAATTGACTAATTCGTCATAACAATTTTTAATAATTTGTACCGATCTTGCGTCATCTTCGTCCAACTTCATGTATCACAAAATTGATTTTATTATCTACTCCTTTTAATGAATTAAAATCCGAGATAATGAATTCAAAAATCTATAATTTCAAACAATTTAATATATTCTTATCAATTCTGCAATTTCTTATCACGAATTATATACTTATTTGATACAACGACTTTATAAACCGTTATATCGAATTTGACAATTCGATATAACTATTTTTAAAATTCGTGTTTTTAAATTTAGTTCATTAAAACAATTTTTGAAATTTGTTATAACAAATTCAATAAATTTAAATAACAAATTTAATCCGTTATTACGAGAGTTTGAAATAACGAATTAAATTCGAAATTATGAATTCTAAAATTCGTTATTTCAAATTCAAAAATAAATATGATGGGTCCTAAATGGGCTTCCGTATCGGTCTTATTTCATTTTGACTGTTCAAATTCTAGAGCTAGAAAGTTTAATACGTCACTTTTTTAAATTTTGATTTACGAGAACTTTCTGCTGCAATTAAAATACATTTATCCTTACCTTTTTGCCAACAGCCCAACCTTCTGTTGATTTATTAGACGATATAATGCTTTCTATCCTAGTACATGATTTCTCAAAGGTACCACGGAATTCTTCCTTAGCCTTTTTCTGAGATTCCTATAGAGTATTTCACAAGTTATGAATTAAATGAAATAATTCAGTTAAACATTTTTTTTTAAAAATTCTGTTACATTTGTAAATACGTTTTCGGTTATTGAAAAAAAAAAGTTTTTCTCTCTTGAAAATGATCATATCTGTCAAATGCATGAAAGTAAGACGATATCATTTAATATATAATTAATTCATTCTTTGTCATCAAATTTTATTACCTCATCTTTGGAGGCAAACAACACTTTAAATCCGGCATTTTTAAGTTCGGTGAGATATTCAACAATTTCTTCCACTCTAGCTTTGTCTAACACATTTTCGCCATCTAGACCTACAATATGAAGACAGAGGTAGTTGATAAATTGAGCAGTACAGATAAAGAAAGCGGTCCCAAACATATATTTGAACCATTTAAAGTTCCATTTCTAGGTCAAAATTCCATTCATTACTCTTCGCAGACAGTTAATATTCAGACTATAATGCGAAAATAAATGGGTTTAGTGTAATATACAAAGATTATAATTTGTAGCATTCAATCTAGTCATTAAAGTGATGATTTTCTCCATGTCTCTGACTAACGTTTTGAAGCTATTCTTTGTAGATTACTGTGACATTGTAATTTTTTAATTCACTGTGTTGATGTACATAGAAAAATTACAATATGACATTACGGTCAATCAATAACAGATTTAAGCGTGGCATCTTCTTGCATTTTCAGTAACCTCGTCCTTCAACCATTGACACAAACATTGATAGGATCCACTATCACCTCGGCGTACGTCTAACATCCTTGTAAGTGTCATATTGACGAAAAAATCTTGTACACAGAAAAATCTTACTCCGTAACTTACCAAATATTCTTGCTAAATGGCGAAAGATGACCAGGCTTTGAGTAATGGGTTGTCCGTCCACCTCAAGCAGTGGCAATGACCCACCAGGAGTTTCTAGAATTCATAGATCAACAAATGCTTTGGAAACTGTATCTTACAGGTAATGTAAAATTCAATGATATGATATTGTACGGACCCAATAACACAAAGCGAACATTTTTTCCCCCCTCTGCAATCCTGAATTTAAATTTGGGTTGTAAAGTCATAAAGACACATTTTTTTTTTGTTTTTTTTTTTTGTAATCTCCGTAAATTATTTTCACGTTGTTGCAACATTAAGATGTAATTCATCAACATATCTTAAGTCGCCCACTTTCTGAAACCAAAGGGATTTTTTTTAAGAACATGTGATTTTTGGCCTATCGAAAGCAATTGACCAGATATTCAGAAAGGAAATTCAGAATTTTTTGCTAAAATTGTAATCGGTTTCAAATATCCAATTCATTTAATGATATATTTCTAACAAACTTTTGTCAGTCATTTGTATAGTTATAAACTTCTATAAAAATTACAAGTAGGGCCAAATTACTGGTACAGCTGTACCCAGTGTTAGTAATATTGTTCCTTTAGGGTCAAAAATTGATATCATTACACCTAGTCCACTGGGAACGTTAAAAAAATGCCATTGTGAGAAGACGAAAATCAATTATGGTATACGTATATATAGATATATGCTTACTTGGTTTAAGAGCCGGCCATTCTTCCTGTGTAAGGCGGCGGTCTTGAAAGGGTATCCCTGCCACTGCAAAAAGCATCCTTGCAGGTTCCCCCCGAGCTCGGCCATCAAAATAGGTATACACGTACTTGGGCATTGTATCGATATTGAGTTTCTCTAACAAGACTGATAATGGTCCACCCTCATTTGACTTTATATACCAAACTTGTGATTGTTCTAGATAGTGACCATTAAAAGTAAAGCATGATGTTTGTCCTTGAGTGAAACTTTGTCAATATTGATCACTAAGATTAAGTGGTGTATTTAAAGAAGGGTTACTTAAGAATAGTCATTTATGTAAGATTCAATAATTTATGCTATGCACCAAGGACTCCACTTCATTAAGGCAAAGATTTAGAATATAGTATATTGGTTAATATATTTTCAGGCAACAGGCCTTTAAAGAACGTCTCCTTTGACGCACTTTAAACTTCTCTATAGGAAACTTATCAATGTCAGTACTAGACTACACAGCAGAGAGCAACAGCCCACCATTGTAAGGTACGCTTTAGGGCATTCCAGTTTCAGAAAATAACAGGGAAGATCTGGAATTTGGTTTGCACGACAAGAAAATGCATTCAACGCGGACACCTCTTAATTGCAAGTGCCAATTAACCGAAGGAGACTATATCTTAAATAATATTATTTCCTTTAATTCATTTTATCTTTGGGAAAATTCCACAATTCCGACAGCGATTGCATTCTTCTTCCCGGCCCGTGTTGATCAGCTGTTATCAATCTTGGAAAATTTAAAATTAAATCTAAACATATTGATTAACTCAAAAGGACAACAAGCAAAACCTATGTAGACCCTCTCCAAAATATGAAACGCCTATAATTCATATTTCCCCAGTAAAATCAAACTCAAACTGGTTTGATTTCTTTTGCATAATCTAGCCTAGTTTCCAACCCTCTGCAATATGTTAATATCATATGTTATACTTAAGAAATTTAATAATTTTTGAAATTAAAATATATGAGCTATTTACCAGTCGCAGTAGCTCAGTGGTTAGGGTGTTCATTTCGTAACCGGGAGGTCGTGGCTTCGAGCTCCGCTCGTGCCATGGCCGCGTCAAACCTAAGACGTAAAAAAGGTAGTGATTGCTCCTTCGCCAAACGCTCGGCATTCACGGGTCTTTTGGATATGACCTTAAAAACGGAGGACCCGTGTCACGGTAGGCATTGGCACGTTAAAAAACCCTCACTGCTACGGCCCTGATTGCTAAGCATAGGTCTAAATTTGATGAATAACTAATGTGGGCAATATTCTTAAAATTGTGGCCTTCTAGCAGAGCCCCCAACCCCAAGTCAAAAATAAATAAATAAATAAAAATTCATAGTACAAGAATCTCTTTGTGAAAATTACATGCATTTGTCCTAGTCTAAGAGGTCACAGATTTTCAAATCTAGTTATGGATATTTCCATTTGAGTTTAATTGTGGAAAAATTGTGTGTTTTTAATCTTGTTTCTTTCAAATGGGTTGTCATCAGTTTGGGTATTAAGGCATCATACCGGTAAATATCCAGTCAATATCTGAAAGATTTTTCGACCGGTCGCGGTAGCTCAGTGGTTAGAGTGTTCGCTTCGTAACCGGGAGGTCGTGAGTTCGAGCCCCGCTCGTGCCATGGCCGCGTCAAACCTAAGACGAAAAATAGGTAGTGATTGCTCCTTCGCCAAACGCTCGGCATTTAGAAGTGAGAATCACGGGTCTTTCGGACATGACCTTAAAAACGGAGGTCCCGTGTCATGGTAGGCGTTGGCACGTTAAAGAACCCTCACTGCTACGGCCCTGAGCGTTAAGCATAGGTCTAAATTTGTGGAACTTCACCTACAGCTGGTGACGTCTCAATATGAGTGAAAAATTCTCGACGGAACGTAAAACAAACAAACAAACTGAAAGATTTTTTTCAACGCGCGTTATTTGTTTTCATGCATTTCTCTTTATCTTGTTCTCTTCATTTTTGTACCCCATTTTTTGTGTAATTTGTAGAAATAATAAATTTTGTTTACAGAACAACTATTTGATGTTGGTAGCTGAGAGTTTATATACATGAATGGGGTAGTACACTTTTGCAAGCCAAAGGTTTTCGGTCCACTCTGCAGGGAGCGCAGCAGACCGAAAACTCTTGGTTTGTTAAGATCGAAATACACATTGAGAACATTCCATGTAAGGCGTCGCTTTTCCCAGTGTTGATAGACGAAACAGATAGCACAGTATACTTCCAAATAAGTTATTTTTTATCAATTTGATAAACATATTTTTTTTATTTTCATATAATTATAGTTCCTGTGTGATACCTTAAAAAACCCACGGTAATAGATATGATAGATGAGAAAAATCTGTACGAAAATTTGCAAACTACACAGTGCATACCAATCATGACTTACCAGGAAACAAAAATCGTTATCATAACATTGTACAGAAACAGCCAACGCTGCCTTGTGGCCAAATTAGGTGCTGATGCATGGTGAAAGGGACGTAACTCTTAAATCTAAATAGGCAACAATATATATATATATATATATATATATATATATATATATATATATATAATTATTATTATCATTATTAGGGAGTGGTATTAAATAGACGCCTACTAGTATTATTACTGACAAAGTTACAGGTTCCCGTGGAGAAAGTTATCTATCTACCGAGTCATCTGATTGAGGTTGAACCATAAATAATATTCAGTCTACATTACTGATAATAGTCCGTAAACAACTGTAGATGACCAAAAAACATGACTAAAAGGAGTCGAAAACACTGATCAGTGTGTGTTGAAGACACATTTCCTCAAATCAAAGAAAATACACAGAATGAAAACGAACGGAATGTAAAGCCAAAAAATAAAAACAAAACTAGTGGAAAGAATTAAGACGGTTGAAATTCAGACATTTTACATAATACTCTAACAATACAAACGAAATGCTCGCTTTTCTAAGGACACTATATTTTAGATCATCTTAATGAAAATGGCTCGCATTATGTTACCAAAAATAATCATAGTATTCACTGTCCTTGATTGGCTGTTGACGTTTCTGTAGTTTTGCTTGAACCAAATGTGAATTAGTTGACAATCGCATTATAAAACACGTGTATAGTTTAATTTTTAAATATCTGTCCATCGTAAGTATCAGGTTATGCACAGATTTCTGTTTTCATATACGTGCATTAGATATATCAACAAATGAAACAGAAAACACCACTACCCTTTTGACATATTCTACGGATTTGAGAATGCAGTTCCAAAGTATATTCAAAACACTAGCGACTTCTGCATTTTAACATCCATTCTCAGGTGAATACAAAATGAAGTTGTTTATCATAGAGAAGTTTTTAAACAGCCCACACCATTAGGTTACTAAGACACTTTAGCAACACTTGCACTTGATATCAAATTGATTTGTGTAACACGTCAAAAAATGAAGGCCACCATCCGAAAGAGCAGAAAATTACTTTTCGATTGGGCGTTTCAACTATGAATCCCATCAAAAATAAAGGAACTACGAAGAATTAATGAATGCCGATATAATTCCTCTTAGCAACCATTGTTTGTACATTTAAGAGACGATTATGACAGCACAATGGAAAAACGTCATTGTTGTCACTCATTTTCAAACAAACACTTAAAACTTATTTCTACAGCGATTTTACCGCGGTTTTCGGGGAAGGCGTTAGTTACAAGCTTTTCCGCACCGGACGAATCCAATTAGATCTCTTCCTGACGTCAAATGAAATCAAAATTGAGGCCCCGATCTCACCTGATTTCCGGCGTCCTAATGTGGGGGTGTGCTCATCTGTCTCAATGATCTCAGAATTCGCGACCAACTTACATTGATATTTCACTCCAGACACTTACACCCATACATATTGCACGCGCCACACGCCCGTTTTCACAGACCAGTGCTTTCCCCTGGTCGCTAGGAATATTCTCTACACTGTCCACCCAATTAAGTCGCTAAGACACTTTAGCAAAATTTCCGCTTGATATCAAACTGATCCGTGTATTGCATCAAAAAATGAAGGTTATATTGATAGTTTAGTGTGGAGGATATTGATAATTTAGAGTGTATGATATTGATAGTTTATGATGGATTATAATGATAGTTTAGTGTGTTTAGTAATATTGATAGTTGTTATAAATTATATTGATAGTTTAACTTGTAGAATATTGAGAGTTTATAATGGATTATATTGATATTTTAGTGTGTATAATGTTAATAATTTATAATGGATGATATTGATAGTTTGTGTGTATGATATTCATTGTTGATAATGAATGATATTGATAGTTTAGTGTGTATAATGTGGATAGTGCAGTGTGTATGATATTAATAGTTGATAATGAATGATACTAATAGTTTAGTGTGTATAATATTGATAGTTTAGTGCGTATGATATTGATAGTTTAGTGCGTATGATATTGATAGTTTAGTGTGAATGATATTGATAGTTTAGTGTGTATGATATTGATAATTTACAGTGTATGATATTGGTATTTTGTGTGTATGATATTGATAATTTACAGTGTATGATATTGATATTTTGTGTGTATGATATTGATTGTTTAGTGTCTGCGATATTGATAGTTTAGTGCGTATGATATTGATAGTTTGTGTGCATGATATTGATAATATAGTGTGTATGATATTGATAGTTGATAATGAATGGTATTGATAGTTTAATGTGATTGATAGTTTAGTGTGTATTATATTGAAGTTTATAATGAATTTATTGATAGTTTAGTGTGTATAATATTGACAATTTAGTGCATATGATGTTGATAGTTTAGTGTGAGTGATATTGATAATTTATAATGAATTATATTGATAGTTTAGTGTGGATGATATTGATAGTTTAGTGTGTATTATATTGAAGTTTATAATGAATTATATTGTTAGTTTAGTGTGTACAATATTGATAGTATATAATGAATTATTTTGGGAGTTTAGTGTGTATAATATTGATAGTTTAGTGTGTATAATATTGATATTATTGATATATTTGCTGCTAGATCGTTTGCGATTTCAGGACCAACCGTATGGAATGAACTGCCATCAAACTTGAGAACCATCACGGATTATAATATTTTTAAACGCCAACTGAAATCTTTTTATTACATCAGTGCTTTTAACTAACTTAAAATTCCTTTGTGAACACTTGTGATGATGATGACTAGACGTTTTATCATTATAATGTTTTAAATCATGTGTATGTATGATTTATTTTTACTTGTACAGCGCCATTGATTGCATGTTTGTTTTGTAAAATTGTGCGCTTTTATAAATTTTAATAATAATAATAATAATAATAATAATAATATTCTTAATTTGGCCGTGTTAATTCGATAAAGTGATTTTTTAAATACTAAAATTGGTAAAATTATGACAATACTTGGTGCTTTGAACTTTTTCTAAACTTATATATTGAGATCAACCCATATTTTAAGAAAAGAGTAAACCAAGATGACGATGTTTTGAGACTTAAGTTGACATCCTTGCAAGATACATCGTAGGATTAGTACATGCAGAAAAAAGGTAATATACAATATCCCACTCCCTGAAAAACGACAAACCAAAATAAATAAATAAATTAATTAATGAATAATTAAAAAAAAAATTATGTATATTGAAGAAAAAAATCTATATCCGTAAGGTTTTAAAAATATTGCTTTTATGGGTCACGTGAAATGTTTATCAGGGACGGATCCAGGATTGTTGAGAGAAATAAGGAAATCTATAGAATATGGGTGTTCCATGTTCAGACAACAAATCAATAATTAAGAAAATGATTGTAGTATTGAAAAAATAAATAATATACCTATTCTGAGATTACAAAAGAAAATTGGCTCTTTTTTCCGGATCTTTCATGTTTTATTTCTTTTGGGTTTTTCCTTTACAATTTTGTTTTCACGATCACCGGAAGTCAGGTGTATACCATGGCCGACTACGAAAGTGTATTGTGTGTAAAAAATAATGTCCACGTATTCAGAATACCTCCACGGCCATCAAACAGGGGTTATAGGTGATTTAACTCTGGATAGTTATAAAGAGATTAGAAATTAATGGAGTTTTGAAACGTATTTGAGAAAAAAAATCATAGGTTGGGGGCGTTTCTGTACAATGGCACACCCGGTGTTTCGCAAAACAAACAACACACACAAAGTCTTCTACATGTATTTATTGTCTCTTTTATGGAACTTGCAGGAAATCTTTCATATTCTGTTTTAGAATTTTAAACCAAATATAATAACAATGACAAAGACCTTTGATTTAAATTGTTATCAGACATAAACAGTCAACTCATTACTGTACGTGTCATATTTTGACCAATATTGGCAATAAAGTCCACCTAAATAGATATTGACAAGAATTGGTAGAAACAGAGGGCATTTATCATGTGGCAACTGATTTGGGAGTTTATAAGAATTACTGTACCCTTGTCCAGGTTGAATGTGGATACTTTCACTATGACAACCAAAACTATTATTTACATATTAATTCATACTTGTCATAGTCATGATATTAACTGAGTTTTTTTTCTCTTCTAAATCTATTGAATTCTTTAATGACAATTGACCATCCTTTCAATAAGTGGAATTATGTGTATCTTGCAGGAGATCTAGCATATTGAAAATAAAGTCTTTGTAACTTCAAAACTTCATTAGTGAGACCATTATTCATAGTAAAAGGAGATGAAATGAAGTCATCCAGCACATTTTGACAGTGCATTTACAAATATATATTTCTGTATATCCATTTCTAGAGCATCTGACTGGAAGCTTGATGCACCAGACTGGAATGGAAGGTTAAGGGTAGTGGCTAAAGGCAAAGACTTATTTATCAAGCTGGAAGACAAAACCTCAGGTATGCATGTACTTGAAGTTCCACCAATTACTGCTGCTTGATAATGTAAGTGTGTTATCCCCCCTACCCCCCACAGGTAACTCTAAGTAGTTTTCTATATGACTTTACCAGTGGAATTTGACATTGAGTTTTTGCAAGAAATTAATAAATTAAGTACATTACTAATATACAGGTGACTCTCAATAAATTGAAGTTCAAGGGACCTTGATAAAACTTCAAGTGATCCGGAAATTAAAGGTCCGACATTATAGTTAAGATTTTATAGCAACCAGAGTGCATATTTAGAACATCTTGACATTCTATTGACACATTGTCCTTAATATTGTTAAGGCCTAAAAAAAAATTCTGTGTTTCCGGTAACCCGACCGACCCTATTTTTGAGCCCCCTGACCGTAGATATTTTATGGATCAGCAGAAAGAAAAAAAATCTGGAATTCATCTGTGCTTTTTTTTTCCTTCTGGGATCAGTTTTTAATGTCTCTGATGTGGAGGTTAAAAATTGTACAAAAAACAAACGGCTTGACCATCGCACCTTGATATTAATCTGAGATTCCTCTCTTACCATTGCTATTATAATGTGACATGTACGAGGGAGATACAGAACAGACTCCATACTGAAAAGTGTCCAAGATGTAAAAATTCAATACTCGGATGATTATTCTCCAAGTTGATCATAACTAATATGATATTATCGTCGTTTAAACAACTCTAACAACACACAATGAAGCTTCACTTCAACGTTCAAGTTCTTTGTGCATGACATCAACACACAAATACATAAAATTCCAGTTGATGTAAAAAAAATCGTCCAATTTTTTTTTAAGAGGAACCTCTGGATTAGTTCGGTAATTGCAATCAAATTTGCAAAATGTAATTACCATATTTTGCCAAATATAACATGCTCTTTTCAAAATTTTTTTCTTCTAGAAATTCATGGACCTGAATATACTGCACCTAGTATGCCAATATTTAATTAATGCCTTGTCACATACTAAAATTTGCCACTAAAAATTTCTTATACAAAAAGCAGTAATGAGATGGCAATTAGCACATGTTTTACAAAACCATCGTTTGTCAGATACCCCATCAGGATATAGAAATATCCAAGATTTCTCCCCCCCCCCCCTCCCCTCCCCCACATTTTATCAAGTGAATTAAAAAAAAGTGCAGAATGTCACAGATATAAACTGACATGCTGCCCATTTTCCATGAGTCAGTATGCACGTTTTTCTTTTGTCGTAAATGCCTCTTGCAACTTTTCGTATTTCTCTACTGTATCCAAAGCATTCCTTTTACTGGCAGAACACTCATTACGAATGTCTTTGGTCATGCAAACGTGGGAGTGGATAAATCGCACCTTTGTAAATTACATGTGATGTGTTGATTACAACAAATTAAACGCTAGTTTAATATTATGATTTTATTTTAGTAACATCAACATTTAATTGATTTTAATTCAGTTTCAACAAAACAAATACTGAGTCAATTATAACTTTAATGCTACAAAATTTCGTGCTTTCCTGAAAGTAACTGCTGAAATTAACATGATGATTACCCAGTATTTCCGTGGAGAAATTCAGTGAAGATTACCGTAGATGACTGTCATCTTGAAAATATAGCTTCATGATTGCAAATTTTTTTGTATAGAATATTCATTATTTAAACAAAAATATTCAGTGAAAACTACAACAATGCATACAGACAAGATTATCACATGGTTTAAAATTTCACTGCATATTATACACGCGAAGTGCATCCTCCCTTCCCCCCATTATCTTTTTCAAAATGGGGGAGGGGTGTTATTAAATGCAACTGTGTATTATATGCAGCAAATTACAGTAAGCAGAGAAGCCTAAAAGCAACATAAAATTTTGACAGACATCATTTAGAAATAATGGGAAGTTTTTGCGAAGTGAATTGTTTCAGAAAGTTCAAATACTTTTTAAAAAAAACCTCTGACCTACTGACCCTATTTTTCATGTTGATGTTACCAGAAACTACAGATTTTTTTTTAAGCCTAAGTGTATGTTACTGATTTTAATTTTAACAGGGAACTTTATAAAAATATATTAAGTAGATGTATTTATTTGTTCTTTTGTCCAATTAAGTTAGATGTACATTTACAAGACAATGTTTCGTCATTAACGAAGTTTCACAGTCACCAACTACTCGGAGCACAATCCACCGCATGTTTGTTACAATTTTCAGTCACTTGATGCAAAGCAAATTCCATTTCATTTTAAATTTTTAATTCCCAGGGGAGCTATTTGCCCAGTGCCCAGTTGATAGTCATCCAGGTACAGCTGTAGAGAGTGTCACAGATTCCAGTCGATATTTTGTCATCAGGATCAAAGATGATGGTGGTGAGAGTGAAAGAAATTGTATTGAAACCATATACAGTAACTTATGAATCAAGTAAAAAGGAGAATGCAAGAATTATATTGTAATGTCCCATTTTGCCTTTGCACCTTTTGGTCAGTTGTTACATATGATGTTGTTTGACCAGTTACTAAAATACTTTTTACAATACATATTGATAGTCATCACACTTAACTAGGCATGTTGGTCATAACTAGTAGTTGTAAAACTGTAGTTCACTGGAGGAAAATGTAACTGATCAGAAAGCTCTTGCTCTGGTCAAAATATTTGCTAGAGGAGTACAGTTTTACAGCAAAAACACTCCCATATTTGATTTTCAGGTCAAAATGGTCTCAGGGGTTTTCTACTAAGTATTCACAAATTTTTATCCAACTGATCAAACTACATCTAGGCAGGCTGCACAGGCAATTATATCACTTGAGTTTGAATTTACTATTAAAAATACTTTAATAGTAAATTCGAACCCAAACGATGTACTTGTCTGTGGCAGGCTGGGTATGACAAGTAGATGACACATATTAATTTTCAGGTCAAAGGTTATAAGTTTTCCACTATGCATACACCAAGTATTGTCCAATTGATAACTATGAAGCCCACCTGGTTTCAGTCATATTAACACTGAGGTCAAAAGATCAAATTTTGAGGTCAAAGTTTATTTTATTCATTTACATTGCAATACGGAGAAGCGGGTAGAAAAGTTTTACAATCATTTTTTGAATATAATTTTATTGAAATGAATTATTTCCAGGTCGCAGTGCTTTCATAGGAATTGGATTTGATGATAGGAGCGATTCTTTTGATTTAAATGTAGCTCTACAGGACCATTTCAAGTAAGAATTTTATGGAACTATCATACAAATGAATCTTTCTGAACAATGCAAAGATTTTTACAATTTAGATTTCCGGAAATTTTTGTTTGTTTGTTTCTTTTTTGTTTTGTTTTGTTTTTTTTGTTGTTGTTTGATTTGTTTTTTGTTTGTTTGTTTCTTTTTTAATCTGTTTTGCTTTTTTTTTTTTTTTCTTTTTTTTTTTTTGTATTGTATTGGAGCAAATAATTTGTAGATTGAATGGCTACACATATTTCACAAATTTGATCTTCATTGATAAACCAAAGTTTCATGTTTTAATGAAAAAAGCATATTTTGTATAATTCTGTAGGTGGTTATTAGTTCAGTTGTTTTTGGTGACATATATTCTGCAAGTGGGTATAAGCAGTGTTTCAGTGAGTTCTATTCTGTAAGTAGGTATAAGCAGTGTTTCAGTGAGTTCTATTCTGTGGGTGTAAGTAGTGTTTCAGTGAGTTCTATTCAGTAAGTAGTGTAAGCAGTGTTTCAATGAGTTCTATTCTGTAAGTGGGTATAAGCAGTGTTTCAGTGAGTTCTATTCTGTAAGTTGGTATAAGCAGTGTTTCAGTGAGTTCTATTCTGTAAGTGGGTATAAGCAGTGTTTCAGTGAGTTCTATTCTGTAAGTTGGTATAAGCAGTGTTTCAGTGAGTTCTATTCTGTAAGTGGGTATAAGCAGTGTTTCAGTGAGTTCTATTCTGTAAGTGGGTATAAGCAGTGTTTCAATGAGTTCTATTCTGTAAGTGGGTATAAGCAGTGTTTCAGTGAGTTTTATTCTGTTAGTGAATATAAGCAGTGTTTCAGTGAGTTCTATTCTGTAAGTTGGTATAAGCAGTGTTTCAGTGAGTTCTATTCTGTAAGTGGGTGTAAGCAGTGTTTCAGTGAGTTCTATTCTGTAGGTGGGTATAAGCAGTGTTTCAGTGAGTTATATTCCGTAGGTGGGTATAAGCAGTGTTTCAATGAGTTCTATTCTGTGGGTGTAAGTAGTGTTTTAGTGAGTTCTATTCAGTAAGTAGTGTAAGCAGTGTTTCAATGAGTTCTATTCTGTAAGTGGGTATAAGCAGTGTTTTAGTAAGTTCTATTCTGTAAGTGGGTATAAGCAGTGTTTCAGTGAGTTCTATTCTGTAGGTGGGTGTAAGCAGTGTTTCAGTGAGTTCTATTCTGTAAGTAGTGTAAGCAGTGTTTCAATGAGTTCTATTCTGTAAGTAGGTATAAGCAGTGTTTCAGTGAGTTCTATTCTGTAAGTGAATAAAAGCAGTGTTTCAGTGAGTTCTATTCTGTAGGTGGGTATAAGCAGTGTTTCTGTGAGTTCTATTCTGTAAGTGAATATAAGCAGTCTTTCAGTGAGTTCTATTCTGTAAGTAGGTATAAGCAGTGTTTCATTGAGTTTTATTCTGTTAGTGAATATAAGCAGTGTTTCAGTGTGTTCTATTCTGTAAGTTGGTATAAGCAGTGTTTCAGTGAGTTCTATTCTGTAAGTTGGTATAAGCAGTGTTTCAGTGAGTTCTATTCTGTAAGTTGGTATAAGCAGTGTTTCAGTGAGTTCTATTTTGTAAGTGGGTATAAGCAGTGTTTCAGTGAGTTCTATTCTGTAGGTCAATATAAGCAGTGTTTCAGTGAGTTCTATTCTGTAAGTGGGTATAAGCAGTGTTTCAGTGAGTTCTATTCTGTAGGTGGGTATAAACAGTGTTTCAGTGAGTTCTATTCTGTAAGTGGGTATAAGCAGTGTTTCAGTGAGTTCTATTCTGTAAGTGGGTATAAACAGTGTTTCAGTGAGTTCTATTCTGTAAGTGGGTATAAGCAGTGTTTCAATGAGTTCTATTCTGTAAGTGGGTATAAGCAGTGTTTCAATGAGTTCTATTCTGTAAGTAGGTATAAGCAGTGTTTCAGTGAGTTCTATTCTGTAAGTGGGTATAAGCAGTGTTTCAGTGAGTTCTATTCTGTAAGTGGGTATAAGCAGTGTTTCAGTGAGTTCTATTCTGTAAGTTGGTATAAGCAGTGTTTCAGTGAGTTCTATTCTGTAAGTTGGTATAAGCAGTGTTTCAGTGAGTTCTATTTTGTAAGTAACTATAAGCAGTGTTTCAGTGAGTTCTATTCTGTAGGTCAATATAAGCAGTGTTTCAGTGAGTTCTATTCTGTAAGTGGGTATAAGCAGTGTTTCAGTGAGTTCTATTCTGTAGGTGGGTATAAGCAGTGTTTCAGTGAGTTCTATTCTGTAAGTGGGTATAAGCAGTGTTTCAGTGAGTTCTATTCTGTAAGTGGGTATAAGCAGTGTTTCAGTGAGTTCTATTTTGTAAGTAACTATAAGCAGTGTTTCAGTGAGTTCTATTCTGTAGGTCAATATAAGCAGTGTTTCAGTGAGTTCTATTCTGTAAGTGGGTATAAGCAGTGTTTCAGTGAGTTCTATTCTGTAGGTGGGTATAAACAGTGTTTCAGTGTGTTCTATTCTGTAAGTGGGTATAAGCAGTGTTTCAGTGTGTTCTATTCTGTAGGTGAATATAAGCAGTGTTTCAATGAGTTCTATTCTGTAAGTGAATATAAGCAGTGTTTCAATGAGTTCTATTCTGTAAGTGAATATAAGCAGTGTTTCAGTGAGTTCTATTCTGTAAGTAGGTATAAGCAGTGTTTCAGTGAGTTTTATTCTGTTAGTGAATATAAGCAGTGTTTCAGTGTGTTCTATTCTGTAAGTGGGTATAAGCAGTGTTTCAGTGAGTTCTATTCTGTAAGTTGGTATAAGCAGTGTTTCAGTGAGTTCTATTCTGTAGGTGGGTATAAGCAGTGTTTCAGTGAGTTCTATTTTGTAAGTGGGTATAAGCAGTGTTTCAGTGAGTTCTATTCTGTAGGTGGGTATAAGCAGTGTTTCAGTGAGTTCTATTCTGTAGGTGGGTATAAGCAGTGTTTCAGTGAGTTCTATTGTGTAAGTTGGTATAAGCAGTGTTTCAGTGAGTTCTATTCTGTAGGTGAATATAAGCAGTGTTTCAATGAGTTCTATTCTGTAAGTGAATATAAGCAGTGTTTCAATGAGTTCTATTCTGTAAGTGAATATAAGCAGTGTTTCAGTGAGTTCTATTCTGTAAGTAGGTATAAGCAGTGTTTCAGTGAGTTCTATTCTGTAAGTTGGTATAAGCAGTGTTTCAGTGAGTTCTATTCTGTAAGTAGGTATAAGCAGTGTTTCTGTGAGTTCTATTCTGTAAGTAGGTATAAGCAGTGTTTCAGTGAGTTCTATTCTGTAGGTGGTTGAAGAAAGAAGAGGAGGCCAGAGTAACAACTAAAGAATTTGACAGTGGACCAAAATTAGATCTGGGTTTTAAAGAGGGACAAACAATTACTATAAATGTAGCAAAGGTAAAGTAATGCAATGTCCAATGTATATCACATGTTTGTACCATTCAGTTAATAAGTGTAGATTTGTGATTGAATAGGGAGTCAAACATCAGTTAATTACAATATGCCTTGAAAACACATTGTTGGACATCTAAATGATGTGTATATTTGATTGATTATGTATTGTTTAACATCCTACAAGAGAATCTTTCACTCATATGGAGATATCATCATTACCGGTGAAGGGCTGCAAAATTTAGGCCTATGCTTGGCACTTATAGCCTTTGATCAGGGAGGGATCTTTATCATGCCACACCTGCTATGACATGAGACCTCAGTTTCTGTGGTCTCAATCAAAGGACTGTCCCATTTGGTCACCTTTTATGATAAGCAAGGGGCACTGAGGACCTATTCTAGCCCGGATCCCTAAGGGGAAAATGATGTTTATGAAGACAAAACCAGCAGTGTATACCCTGACAACTGCTTAACAATGTTTATGATTTTGGTGGTGATAATACATGTAAATCTTCATGAATTAGATATATCAATCAATTTTGTTATCTTCTCACAGACGAAGAAAGTGGGATCTGATATACAAACTTCCAAGCCTCGACCAAAAGGGACCAGCACAGGAGGACTATTACCTCCCCCTCCTGGGGGAATGAAATTACCACCACCACCAGGTGGAGCTCTACCACAAACTTTTCCTTTGCCATCTACTGGCACTGTGTCACAAGTGAACAAGAACTCTAATAGTAATGTTGATCTGTTAGGTTTCGACTTTGGTGATTCACCTAGTAGTAAATCTTCAAATGTAGCTCCAGTTCAACCTGTACAGACCAACAGTGATCCATGGGGGGATTTCACAGGGGCAGGGTAAGTTTTTAATCAGTAGCTGTGATCCCGAAAACACATTTAAGCTTAATGTCTTATCTAACAAATGGTTAAGAGAAAATTGATGTGTATAATAATATACATTTATGATGTAAGGTTCTCCACCATTTGTCATTTTACTATGTTTGAAAAGCATTAAACTGAAATTCACAACATTTCATTGCAAGTTCTCTGTATAAAAAATACATAAATAAATTTATTTTCATCTACATACATTTTGTAAGTAAGTTTCACTAGAAGGTCCATTAAACATTTCTGTGAAGGATGATAAAAGAAGATTGAAATAAATTTGACTTTAATTAATATTGTTACAAAGGTTCAATACTGAGTCTAAGGGATTTAATTGTCAATACGGGTGTATATCAGAAATCCACAGACTAGAATGAGTTACTTATTTTACAAATTTTATGCTATATTTCAAGAACAAGCTTATGAGAGCTTTTTTGTATCAAAATGATACACAAGCACGTGGACTGAATTTTCATCAAGTCTTGGATAGCAGAGATTCGATGGGACAACAATTAGACAATTTGAGATGGGGGGGGGGGGGGTGTCAAATTTTGTATCAAGTAAATAATTCAAAATAATTCAAAGTCTAAAGATTAGCATAGCCACATTTTGCCAATATAATTCTGCAAGTGTCTTCATGTAGTGTAGGTTTGGTTTTGTTCTATTGGAGCCAGGTCTTCCCTTCTTCATTCCATTATAATCTCATCAAGTAACTTCTCTAATATCTTTTTTCTTTCTGAAGTTTTGGTAATCGCTAATGGAATACTCAACACAGCGTAAAGAGGTGACTAAATACCCACAATTCTGTCACACTTTAAAACCAGTTTTGCCTATTACCAACCTATTTGTGTAAAATTTTCCCCTGCACTTTCCTTACTTGTGTTCAAAATATTTTGTCATTGTACCCATTATAGTACGTATATAGACCTTCCCATTATTGTTTTTAATATTCAAAAACAGACAATTATACATGTTACATACAGGGTCTTCTGGCAAATTGAGCAGTAGATATTCAAAATATTCATGCAAAGCAGTTTAAAAACTAATATCAATAATAATGATAAATCTATATTAAATTTAAATAGAGCCTTATATAAAATAAATTACTCTTAAGGTGCTGTACAAGAGTAAGATGAGGTAACAAAGAAATAAAATGTGATTACATGAAATTAAATGACAATCTGACTTAGATCTTACATATGTAAAATAATCACTATAAAAATAATTAAGATAAAACAAATACTGTAATTTATTTATTTTTTTTTTTTTTTTTTTACATTCCATTCACTAAGTAATGTTTACACTGTAAACCATTCCTGTCTCAATCATCATTTTCATTTCTCAATATTTACATTCATTGAATCTTTTCTCTTAAATTTCTTTTAAAGTTGACATTGCTTTCATCATAGACAATGAATACATGTTTGTTGTAAACTAGTTTGATTTGGCTTTGTAGTGCCACCTACCCATGTAATCATTACCAAATAAGAAGCTTCGTCAAGGTCAAAGGGTGTATTGGATGTTCTGTTTGAAGAAACAAATAGGTCAATGATATATTTTACATGTAGTATTTAAATCTAGTTTACATTTTTTAAAAATACCTAAAAATTATAAATACAAACAATCAAATGTCTTTTTATGTAGGCAATGAATTCTTCTGCATTGCTTGATACCTTTATCACCTGATAAAACAACAAAGAATGCATTTTATTGTTTAAATGAAAAGCACCAAAATGTGCAAATGACTTTTCAAGTTGATGTAAAACCCCATAAAATAATTTCTTTCAATTTAAGGTCGTATACAATGTTTCTCAATTATATGGAGTTTTTTGAAACATTTCAGGTATAATTCACTTGCACCCTATTTTGTTTCAACAACAACAAAAAAAACTTAAGGTATTATTATCAGATCTGATTTTGAGTTAGCATATTTTGATAGTTCTTGATTGTGGCAAGTAAAACTATAAAGTTAGCTCTTTTGTATTACAGAAGTTGTATATAAGTTATTGTAACAAAGAAGGTAAGATGACTTAAGGGATCAGATGCTTGCATCAGTTGGGTTTTCTAACCACAGAACTAACTAGGTTGACATACAGAGTATGGTAATATTATTACAAGATAAACTTTAAACTTATTTCAGAAATTATACAAAAACCTTTCATATTGAGGGGATAAATAAGAAACAATAGTAGAAATGTCATTTATGACCTTAAATACAAGGAATAGATGTCTAGTTTGTTGGGGATCAGTCATGCAAATCACCCCCATGATTCTGCTATTCATATTTACCCATAATACAACCAAATTAAACATATATTTATTAATATCTGAAATTTAAAACAGGGTGTAAAAGAAAGCTGCCAAACGTTGACCTTTTGAAGAGCAATAGCAACAACATGCAAACTAAATGTTAAGTTTCTTTCCTTTCTCAAGTTGTGGGCTTTGAAGTATGTACAATACATCACAACATGTACAGTTAGATGCCATAAGCTATCAAATTCATGAAATGGGTGCAACGTACGTCAGTTTTTTTCGCTTTGTATGTATTGATATGGTTTTACTGCTCAATTTTCCTGCACTGTCATGAAATAGAATATTTCAAGTTGATGAATTGTTTCAGAAAATTAGAATGTCTTGTCTCTTATAAAAATGATATTCATAATCAGTGCATAAATATGTGTAAATAAATGAAATGAAGATATGTATAAACTTGAATGTACATAGTACAGTACATGTATATTGCTGTATTTGAATGAAGAGGTCATGTTATGGTTACCTGCCCCTTGGGGATCCAGGTTAGAATAGGTCCCCAGTACCACTTACTTGTCGTAGGAGGTGACTAAATGGGGTGGTCCTTTGGATGAGACTGCAAAATCCAAGGTCCCGTGTCACAGCAGGTGTGGCATGATAAAGATCCATCCCTGCTCTAAGGCCTTGAGCACTGAGAATATGGTAGGCCTAAATTTTGCAGCCATTCATTGGCAATGGTGACGTCTCCATATGAGTGAAAAATTCTCGAGCAGGACGTTAAACAATATATAATCAATCAATAAATTTACCTGGGGGCCTCCATAACCAAGTGGTTAGAGCATTGTGCTCAAAATCACAAGGCCTCTCACCTCTAGTCAGTGTGGGTTCAATTTGCATTTTCGCCGATATATGTGAGAAAGTTTGCAAGTTTACTTTTGGAAGGTCGGTCTCTTCCCGGGTACATTGTATCTGGGTTCTCTCTTCTACCAATTTAATTTTAAAAATGGACACCATCAGATAACTGAAAAATTGTTGCGTGTGGCAGAAAACAGTAAAACAATCAATCAATATATTTACCTGCATTTAAATGAAAAGGCCATGTTATATTTACCTGTGTTTGAATGAAGATTCTGGTTTGCATGTAGTTATTGTAATATTTAAATTCTTTGTTTTTCTTTGTACAGGTCAAATGATAGTGACTGGGTACAGTTTTGATGACACCAGATTCAAGTACTGTCGTATTCTGAACTTGTCTGCTCGAAATATTGATTTGTAGTGACATCTGTCATTGTACATAATTTCGACATTCATCACTTTTTGTGAATATACCAATGTCTTGCAAACTGCAATATAAATCATTCACATGTATTTTGTGAATGAGATTCCATTTTATTTCTCTGTTGCTATTCAAGTTTGTTTGATTTTTTTTTTTTTTTTTGTTGTTGTTTTTTTTTATATTTATTTTTGTTTTGTTTTGTTTTTCTTTCTGATTTTTTTTTTTTGGGGGGGGGGGGGGGGTTAGAGACAGGTAGATATGCCATGTTATATGCATTTTGACACAGAATTTGTTTGCAGAGTAGCTATAAGATTTTAACTACAAATAATTAATTACCTGCATATATTGCATTATGATTTTTGTATAAAAGTTGATAAAATATGTTGTAGAAACTTTGTGTTTTATCATACTTGGACTACCAACAAGTGAGACTACTAAATTCATGCAACAGAAAATAACACTCATTTTCAATAAAACTCGTCTATTATGTTTGTGAGATATTGTTTTTGGAAAGGCATGGGAAATATTGTTTTACAGCTGTGCTGTGGAGTGGCAGTTTTTTGGTGTTTTTTTTTTTTGTCCATGTATGTACATGAGTACAGATGTATATACATGAGTACAGATGTATGTACATGAGTACAGATGTATGTACACAAGTACAGATGTATACAATACAAGTAAAGATGTATACAATACAAGTACAGATGTATACAATAAAAGTACAGATGTATACAACAAAAGTACAGATGTATGTACACAAGTACAGATGTATGTACACAAGCTCAGATGTATACAACAAAAATACAGATGTATGTACACAAGTAAAGATGTATACAATGCAAGTACAGATGTATGTACACAAGTACAGATGTATACAACACAAGTACAGATGTATGTACAAAGTACAGATGTATGTACACAAGTACAGATGACCTTTAAGCATCATGAACTTTATTTTGTTATCAAACTATGTGTAGTTGCTTGACTAATTTTATAAATTCAGTGAAGATTTGAGACTTGTGTTTTGTGTATTATGTTGGAAGACTGCAGACTGAACTTGGTTTTATTTGTGTTTGAAAATATACATGTATGGTACCTATATAGAGAGAGCAAAGGTTGTTGTATTTTACTGATGAGGCATCTACTGTAAATGAGCTGGTCTTAGAAACACTGATTTGTATGGTGTCAGATACTGGACTCGAAATGTTAACTGCACAAAAAAAATGTTTACCTACACATTCTATATTTTTGAAATGTACAATCTATGTGAATACTCCCTCTTGACACTAAAAATTCATTTTTATTGTAAATACTAAAGAATATTTGTCAAAGTATTATTTATATAATAGATTTTGAATTGTGCTCATTTGATTCTCTTATTAACTAAACGAATGTACATGTAGAGTCTATCAAGTAATTTTAGTAAATGTTTCATAGTAGTTTGGAAATAGTCTCGGTATTTATGTAACTCACTGATACATTTCATTGTTGGGAGGAGTTATGTATTTTGATAATTCACTCATTTTCTAGTCAGATACAGATAACAATTTAAATAGTTTACAAGTTGGTTACCATATTTATTTGCATTTAATTATAGATATATTTTAGGAAAATTAAATAATAATACTGTGGTTTATATGATGTTTATTGGCATTAGATATTGTATATTTACTCAAACAAACAAAATCATGAAGTCAAGGACAATTATTCTGTATTGAATTTCAATCTATTTTAACAAACACCAAACAGCAGTGCTCCCTTGGTTTAATAGTATTGTTCAACCAAGAAAATTGGTGTGAAATGAAAAATGACAAAACCACAGTATCATATGCAAGTTTTCATAATTCCTATGAAGAATTTTATACTGTAAAATCATATTTATGAATTGTGTAATGAAATGTAAAAAAAAAAAAAAAAAAAAAAAAAAAAAAAAAAATTCTACCAGTGAGCTGCAATTAATTGTCAGTTTTAATAGTTGTTAATTCATAATCATGATGGATATTTTACCATCTTGAAAAGTACTTTTTTTAATTTTGCACTTGTGTGTTTTGGTGGGTTTTATTTTTTGGTTTTTTTTTTCATAATTTTTTTTTTTTTGAGTTGTTGCAATTGTTATGGTTACCTTATTCATCCTTGCGGATGACGAAATCATTTCCATTCCACTCTGTACATATTGTATAGGGAGTATAGTGAATGTTTATTTACATGTGCAAGAAGTAAAGATAAATATGTAATACACAAATGACACTGGTCAGCTTAGATACATGTAATGTTGTAAGATTATTGATAGGAAATAAAGTTGATATACATATTCATGAACTGCATTTTGGTTATTTGGTTTCTGTCAGTTCAGGATGAGTGAGTATTTTACTTTTCCTCTCTTTCCTCCTTTTTACTGTGTCCATTTTACTGTTGCTGGGAATTCATTAATTTTGAGCATAGATTTAAACACAAAAGACAATCACATGATATTCACACACAGTACAATTTTTGAGGAGCAAGGGTAACGGGTATTTCATTCATCAGTAAGCAGATGTAGCACAATTTTGAGACAGGGAAATTCATTCCAGCATAATGGGCATTCCTAGGAAGACCAGAAGTTGTAAGAGAATTCTGGAACTCATTACAGTGATCGATCTTGCTGACTTCAGTTACTGAAGCAAATTAGCCTCTAATATAAACTATGTAATGTTAGCAGACGATATAAAAGAAGAAAACGAAACTGATTGGCAAACAATTATAATGAAATGAATTTCAAATTTTTGTAATTAGAATTAATTTTGAGATATCTTTGACTATGTTGTAACTGTCTCTAATTGGAGATACTATCAGATGGTTTGTCGTATCAATTTTGTCTGCATGTCCCATACAAAATACTTGTGGTGTCTGCATTTTTAGTTCACTTGAGATGCTCAGGTGACCCACTAACCCTTTGTCATGAGTTTTGAATCTTCGAAAACTGCATGAGCAATTTTTGCCAAAATTGCTGCAAAACATTATTTGGTATTATATACTAGAACAAAATAGTGAATTTAGGGTTAAAACTTAAACATCTAAAAATTGCTTGTATTCTTTAAAAGTCATCTTTAATCATGGGCATATGGCATTAAGAAACAAACAAACTGGGAGCATGAAAACTTCTCCCAAGTTGTGAAAATCACATGTCAGAGATTCAGGGCAGAGCTAATGGATCTTGCAGTGAAAATGCATTAGATGATTAAAAATCTCTGTTTCTGAATATCTGGGAAATAAAGTAGGTTTATAATTATGATGAGCATATTAAGTTATGGGTAAGAGGGTCAGACTGGGGCTCTATATCGATTATGCAGTGAGACGACATAATATATTGTTTAAAAATTGTCTAAATTCCAACATACTTCTACCAAAATTCTATGATGAGTTTATGGGTCAGGAGTTAATGCTCAGGACAGGGGTGTATGGATCATATAGCGAAAATGCAGCAAATGTTTTAAAATTTGCCATCTACGTCTGACTATATAGGGAAGTTTATATTGAGCAAAGAGGCTCACCAAAGTTGTGAAATTCATATAAGTCATTCAGACTGCATCTAGCTGTTGTGTATGAGAAAATTTGATTAACAAATGTATTATCATTTAGTTTCATCATTCTGAGTAAAAGTAATACAGATATAATAAGCACCAAGGAGAGCATCACAAAACAATGGACGCTCAGTATTAGAGAATTACTGCATATCATATCTGACATGATTAGATTTGTATATATTCATCCAGTGTCTATGACCTCTGACCTTCAAAATCAACATTTCCATGGGAAACCAATAAGGGAAGCTGGATGACTCCCAGTTCAGTTACCAGTCGAGGTGAACAGTTTATTATGACGCCAGTAAGACGGACAAATTATTTTCAGAAGATAAGCTAAAAAGCATTTTATATGAATTCAAATGGGTTCGTGAACGCATTATTACATTGTAAAATGTTATAAATTGACAGATATATATATATATATATATATAATATGATATCAGTGACGGATTTAGATGCAGAAGGGTTGGGGGATTGTAACCCGTCCCTTTGGTTGTTTTGTTGGGTTTTTTTTTAAAAAGGTTTTTTTGTTGTTGTTGTTGTTGTTGTTGTTTTTTTGGGTGTGTGTGTGTGTGTGTGTGTTTGTTTTTCTTTTTTTGGAGGGGGGGGGGTGTCTTCAATGCCCCTTTCTTGGGCGGAAAAGGTACATATACGGCAGACAACGGGAAAATGGACAACTGGATTCAAACAACAATGATAATAATAAAAAGGCTGCATCGAAAGGGGGTGGGGAGAATTAAAACAACATGGAAAGCAGAAAATCTAACACGAGCAAAACAAAGCAGACATAGAGAAGGTACATGTACATAGACAGTCGCTCAAACATGAAGCAGCAAAGCCTGACACCTGCAAGCACTGCAGCTACATTTTTGCTGTCCGCGTGTATGATGTAGATATTTATGTTACAAACTGGTTATATGGTGTAATATGTACGTGTTGCATTTGGTAGTGAGTTCTTTGTTTTCCGACATTTTGGTTCATGTATGTCTGCACTGTTACGATGCCATGATTTTTTTATTAAATCACAACGTAAAAGCACAGAACTTTCTATATGTTTAATTTTAAGGTATCTGACACAATTAATTGTCATCATTCTTTTTATTTTTAGTGACGGTCGTTTTTATTTTACTAGTAATCTCTCACAGGAGCTATCGTCGTCTTCATAAACAAAACGCTGTGCCCGTCCCCTCTTTTGTGTATATGTATGTTGGGTTTGTTTGTTTTATTTTTTTTGGGGGGGGGGGGGGGGGGGGTGTGTTTGTTTGCTTTCCACTAAAATATCAAGTAAATAGACAATATTTAAAAAAAATTATTATTTAGGAATATTTTAATAAGTTTTTAATTTTCCGATCGAATTTGGTTAATTTTTCCAGTCTGTTGCAGTGCATTCAGTTGCTTTGCATCCAAAAATCTAAAGTAATACCTCAGTCATATAGAATTAGGTGGGGGACGTGTTTGTACAAATTTACTGGGTGACCTCCCTCCCCCCCCGCTGGAAATCTGAAACCTGGGTAAACAATCTTTTTTTCTTGTCAAGAATTTTAGACAAATTAATTATCTTAAAATCCTCCGGCTGCCCTCCACTTGAAAAATATGTGACGTCATCATCACATGAAATGCTAATACCATTTAAATTAATTACAATTTTCGTATCATGTGTTCCTTTTCCAACAGAGATTGATTCTGCAGTTTGTATATATATGAAAGATTTGCTAACCTTCGGTAGAGATTTATAACCTATCCCAGACATGTATAGAATGTAATCATCTGCATAGTTATATAGGCTGCAATTCTTTACAAATAAGACAACATTTTTTATAAAAATGTAGAAAAGTAGGTGACTAATATGGGTCCTTTTGTACTCACTTTTAAATTATTTGACATAAATTATCACTTGTGTACAAGAAACATATTCCATTTCTCATTTTGTGAGAATGATAACAGTACCCTTTAATAGTAATATTTCAGTCAGCGTAGGCACTTATCAATCTTCTTTGTATATTGTATCAAGGTTTGTTAGAAGTAAAGTTTCACATCGACGAATTATTAAAGGAAAGAATTATCTAATATTTACATAAAAGACAAAACCGAAATTGTATTTAGTTCCGAATATTGGGTATAAACCGACACACAACGCAAGCGATGGATTTTAAAAGCCAGTGGAGGTATTATAAATATGCAGAGATTGTTTATAAATATCAGAGTATACAAATGTTGTGAATGAATAATTCGTCTGATTTGAATCACACATGTTGTGAAATTTTGAGTTGAAAACTTAACATGATATCTACTCATTACATATATGTAACTGAATGCAATATTTGCTATGTAACGTATATTATGTGTTTAAAATCGTGACATCGGCTCAAAACCTTACAGAAACAAACGAAAAGTTATAGGTTCATATTTCTATTTCTACAATATTTAAACTGTATCTCGTGTATCGCAATGAATTTGAACAGTGAGACAGTAAAATATCTTCTCAGGGTTTTGTTTGTTTTATGTCCTATTTGAGAATTGTTCACTCATGTACTATACAATGTACTGCCATAAATAAGGCAACTTCTGTTAATTTTACTTTATATAATTCATTGAAAATAACCACCTTTCTAAATCATTTTCATCAACTTAATCAAGATTCAGTTTATGGTAATCTAAATTACACCATTAACAGCACAAATATTTGCAGTTTATGGTCTTGCCTGTATATCCAGATACATATTATATGACTGTAAGGACACCAAACTCAAGGTTTTTGTTCCATTCTTACAATGGATTAGGATTTATATGAGAAAGTTGATGTTAAAGTTTCACAAGTCATTTTTGCAATTGTTGGGAAAAGTTTTAAGAATCATGAACAGAATTTATGTCCAGATGTTTTGAAATAAATCTTTTAGATTTCTTAAAAATTAGAGCAAAATGAGTTCAGAATGATTGTTCAAATAAACAATATTTTCCTATGAAACATAGCAGGAAGAGTTCTTTATCATGCCAGTGCCTGCTATGACACAGGTGATTGGACCACTTTCTTGGAAAACCCTAATCTCGGCTGCGCATTTGTATGGTAAAGGATCCAGCCAAGCTGAATCATAGCAGATATTAGTAGGGCCCATGACTTTCACTTGTAAATGCCAAGCATTTGGCAAAGAAGCAGTGACAATGCTTATTTTGATATCTTGGATTTGACCCAACTGAGGCAAGACATCCTTGAGTTTGACCTACTTTTTAAAAACTTTAACTGTGACCATAACTTTTGAACAGTTATCCCCTTGGGGATTTGGGTTATTAGAATAGATCCTCAGTATCCCTTGCTTGTCATAAGAGGTTACTAAATGAGGCAGTCCTGCAGAAGAGACCCCAAAAACCGAGGTCCCATGTCACTGTAGGTGTGGCACGTAAAAGATCCCTCCCTGCTCAAAGGCCATAAGCGCTGAGCATAGGCCTAAATTTCCAGCTTATTTTGAAGCTCATTAAAGAATGGAACTAAAACTAAACCATATAATACAATATAAAATGGGTTGGATCAAAGCCATAAAGCAGATCAGACCTGACAGACAATATAAGAATCCATTCTGAATATATCCATGTAGAATTAGGGAAATCTCATCCAAGGGGTGGAATATTTTCAAATTTGATCTGACATGAGGAAACTGAATCCCAAACCAAAATATTCAATGCTACAAGGTGAAATTTCCTTACTCTCTACATATATGCCACTTGGTAAAAATTAATGAATGAAAAATAATTCTTTTTCAAGATTCTCTTCAAATTTCTTACATGTTAATCCACTGACTTATGTTATGATAGATGCTTGTATCTCAATTCAGTATATCTCTTTCATGGATCTATATGATATCCATTGATGAAATAATCTCACATAGGCAGAGTTACAGTATAACAGATTTTTTTTGGTATTTAGTAAAAAGGAACCCATAAATGGTATCCACTGTTTCTTTACTGAGGATTCCTTCAACAAGTACTCTAGGATGCCATCAACACTGGAGGAGAGACTTCTGATGAAAATTAAACAGATCAAAGGAGAACCTTTTTGTCCAAGTACTGTACAGGTTCAAAGCCATACTCCTTCTCCCAGGTATCAGTAATTTCAGATGTAATTTACCCTGTATGTGTACTCAAATTGAGAAAGTAGTGAGATTTTTTGCCCCCAAAATCAGAGATTGAAGGCTTATATTTGGTTTCTCCATCCATCTATCTGTTTGTCGTCAATGTTATTATTGGTGATCACTTTTGAGAGTAAAAGTATATAAAGACATAGATTTCCTACTTGATTATCTGAAAGGTCAAGGTCAAAGCTATATGACTGATAACAGTCAACTTTATTTATCAAGGTCATTTTTTAATGGCCACACTCCAGGGTGTTGTGTTAGACAAACACGCTTCAGAAATGAAAATGATTGCTTTCAATACATTGTGATGCTACAAGTGAATCAAAGCCTGGAATGTTATAGTGGAACCTGTTTCATATACTGGTGTATCAATTGTCATAGATTTCTTAATACATTTTTCTCAAGTGTAGATATATCATGTTGTGTGCTGTACATAAAGAGATCTTTTTCTCATAATGTTTAATGTTGAATTCATAAAATTGAATATTATCAGAGGTGAGACTCCAGTATCGGAGGAGAATGTGCAGATTTTGTCTGAAAGTACAAACGAATCCCCAACCGTACAAATACAGACAGAGGAGACAGTCACCAAAACTCGAATTACACCAATCCAGCAAAAATCGTAGGTGTCTTTTATTGATGTTCATACACAATGTACCTCTTTTTTGTGTCCCCCCCCCCTCCCCTCCTTCAAAGAAGTGGGGTTTATTGCTTTGTATCTGTTGAGTGGGTATGAGGTTAATTAGTAGAGAGTTTGTTGTCCAGCCGATTACTGGAGATCCTTTTTTCTAAATGTCATTAAACTTCATAGGCAGATTGGTCAATATGCTTTGTAGGTGGCCTTTATGGGTTTTTAGTTCCAACATTCACCATATTTTCTAAACTCATGTTTTTTAATCATGGATGATTTCAATGTGGTGGATTGATTGATTATATATTGTTTAACATCCCGCTCGAGAATTTTTTACTCGTTTGGAGACGTCACCATTGCCGGTGAAAGGCTGCAAAAGTTAGGCCTATGCTCGGCGCTTATGGCCTTTGAGCAAGGAGGGATCTTTATCGTGCCACACCTGCTGTGACATGGGGCCTCAGTTTTTGTGGTCTCATCTGAAGGACCGCCCCATTTAGTCGCCTCTTATGACAAACAAGGGGTACTGAGGATCTATTCTAACAATCCAGATCCCCACGGGGTTCAATGTGGTGGAAGATGGACATATATATTTTACATTTTTTTTGTATGTGTCACCTCAGATAATGTAAATCAACACTGTCCCTTGAAAATTTATAAGCAGAAGGTCAAAACTGATTGTACAAGAATGCATTAAAACTTATAGGAAACGGAAACTGGGAGCTGAGCCACTATATGTAAAAAAAGTCCCCCCACCCAGGAAGTCCAGATTCTCACATGACCAGCAGAAGCGCTATGTGTACCTCTACAAGAAATATGCCCACAGAGCTTCAATAGATACATTAGAAGAGGAGAGAAGTGAAATTAGAGAACTACAGGTAATCATCAGAAGAAAAATATTGCTTTGTGTAGTCTTACGAATATTCATAGGGCTATAGCAAGTCAAGTGGCACTAGACCTCTCATGACATCCTTTAGTATAAGCTTAGAAACTGTAGTATTCATGTCTTATATGTAAAAGGTACATGTAATATATACTAAAGATGATGAATTAATTTTCAACTTGATATTTGTGACAGATACTGACAAGTGAAGTCTGCGAGGAACAGAAAGAATTCCAGGAATTTCAGGAAATGCTAGCCAACACATCTCATAAAACAGATTACACATACATGCATCCTGCAACCAGGGCTTACATGGAGGCAAGGCAGTGTTTTGTTTTTTTTAAATTATTCTCTCAGAATAAGTCAGTTTTCTAGTTGAAAATATGTTATTAATTGTGAATAATTACATTTTCAATTATTCGATTGGACACAGAAGGCAGTGGCACAATAAAAACACCTGAGATGCTACCTGTAAATGACTCAGAGGCTGAGAGCTGATGATATCACGAAATGAGTGAATTGAAGGGTCTAGAATTGATGTAAACTTCATACACACAAACATAACATGTAGGTGGAATATTTTTGAGGAATTTTTATCTATTGATTAATTATTTGTTCTTATTATAGGATTATATCCAGAGTCGAAAGAAGGAGGTAGAATTATACCCAAAATATTACAATGCAGAAACATCTTTCAAGATTGATGGTGAAGGGCAGTCCTCAAAGATGGTGTACATAAAACCACTTCTTCAGCTGGTGAGTGTTTGGTGTTTTGTGTATATGATTACACAGTATTAAATAGTGTATCACTATACATACTGGAATGGAATGTAAATTTTTTTTTAATTTCATTGCCGCTCATAACACAATTATAATCCCCAGCTGCTACAGATGTCCGTATTAAATTTGTTTTTTTTTTTATTATTGATGCTATGTATTTTGACTTTTCCTGTCTTTCTCGTAATATGTTTATTACCTTAATGTTATATATCCCCTTAAGGACCCAGAATTAGTTTCATAAATCTTTGTCTTATTTTATTTTACTTGGTGATAAAATATGAATATTAATTTTCTTCCATTACCTTTGTTATTTTTCAATTTGTGCAGAGAATTGAGGAAACTACCATTAAAGTGATCACTAGGAACTTGATTTTTCACTGAAAATGCTAACAGCAGAACACAATTTTATAACTATACATGACAGTTATGGAACCTGTAAATTTCTGCTTTTTCATGATGTGTTTGCTTTTCCTTTTTAAGGGAATTGTACCAAAGATGATCCTGCCAACAGTGGCCCAACAACTGAAGCCAGAACTTCCCCTAGACTCACCAGCCATCAGTCAGCAGTATCCAGTGTCTAAAAGTAGAGATCACAAACCAGGGGCCTGGAATCATGAGGTGTGTGAGGGGAACTACTCGATGAATTTTTCATTTTCATCTTCACTACAGATAATGGAAGAAAATTATGAAATACACGGTCAATGTATTTTTTGCTAAATGTCACATTCTCTCAGTTTATTGGGACAGATGTGTAGAATTCTATTGTAATATTCCTGTGGTCCTTTTCACAAAATATCTTACAACTTATATAAAAATATTCTTTCTGTGTTTCAATAAAATACACACCACAAGGTCATATTAAATAAGTACAGTTTTATCAACCACGGACATACATGTACTTTACATACAGATGACTCTCTATAAATTGGAACTTTCAATGGGACCACTGAAAAACTTCAAAAGATCAAGAGTTTGAGTTTTTAAGAGTTGACTAAATCAAGAAATGGGCAATCTAACCAATATATTAAAAATCTTATACTAACAGATTGCTTGGTATTGCAACTAGAATCTTGTGTAAGAAGTTAATGAGTGATATTTGTCATACTGACTTTGTGACAAGATCAGGTTCAATTTGTAAATTATTCATATTTTGTGATAGTTTAAATTGACATGCCTCTTAATTATCTTCTCAAAATTCTCATCTTACTATCAAGTCTGAAGATTAGTCCTGAAATTAGCATCCATGTTTTGCTGTATATTCTGTTAGGTCACCTGAGTCTCTCTGGTGACTAGCTGCTATCTGTTTTTGTCTGTCACTGTGCATCATTTGTCAGTTTGTAAACTTTTGAACATTTTCAGCTTCTTCTCTGGAATGGCTAAACTAGTTTCAACAATTTTAATGTATAACATGGGAAAAAAACATTTGTGAATTTCATGGACTCCTTAGGCCTGAGGAGTGGGGCCAAAACCATCAAAATTAGTGTAATCTTCAAAAATCTTCTTTACTTCAGGAAATTGGCAGTCAAACTTTGAGCATATAATCATATCATATGTAAGACTGTGAAATTCATGATCCATTGGTTCAGGGTTCATTCCCCAGGGTGGAGCTTAGTTAGTTGTATTGAAAGAGCATTATTTTTTTTAGAAAATCTTGTTCTTTACTTCTGAACACCAAGTTGGCAAAATGTATTCATGATTATAATGAGCATTGGGCTGTCTACCAAAGCTGTGAAATTTATGACTTTGGGTTCAGGCCCTGGGGTGAGATTGAGTTGATCATATATTGAAAATGGAGCAGCGAAAATCTTTACCTCTTGATTAAAATCTGGGTAGGTTTAATTATTTTCTTGGGGCAAATCTTTCTGGTTTAAAAAAAGCATGTTTGTTGGGTCTTTAATGACAATCCAAATTCAAATTTTTTAGCTCTGCACAGTAACCAGGGCATGTACAAATGTACTGGAAATAAGGTTGTTATGACAACTTATTAACAGATTTTATATAATAACCTGCTTCATATTCTATCTCCCAAATTAAATGTAAAAAAAATAATATACAGTGTGATGGAAAAGCCTGTTTCTGATATTATGTTTTTGACTTACTGTCAACTTTTGAACAGCCCTGTAGTATGGATGACAATGCTTCACACCTGGCTGTAAGGAACCGAGCACACATTGTGATATCCTCAGGAGCTCTTCAGTGTTTGGTAGACAACCATGCCCCCAAACATCTGGAGGACTGGGAAATGCCAGTCACTGTTAGGGACTACCCACTCAAAGGTTAGATGAATTGAGGTATCATAGAAATGAATGGCTGTTTGGACACTGTAAATCACATATTTTACAAGATTTTTGTGAATGTTTACAGGTATTGTTCATCACTAATGTCTATGTACATCATTATTTACAAAAACGTAATTTTCATGTCAAGGTAATCTTCATTTCATGTAATCATTGCAATAATAAAAATGTGAATTAAAATCATGGATGGATCACATTTTAATGAAAATTCAAATAATCACTGCATTAGTAAACTACTAAAGTTACTAATTACTCTGTATCATTTTATTTTCAGAGGGTGATAAAGTGATTGTGCACAGAGTCGTGTTCATAGACAGACCATTTTTAAAACCGCAGTTGACATCCAAAGACAAAAACACAAAATTCTTTAAGTGTGCTTTGAAGGCTTTCATAGCAAAACCTTCACAGAAGGGCCATGTGTTCAGTAAAATTGAAAACTCTCAAGCAGGTACAAGGCCTGTTGCACCAACTTCTGCAGATAACACACAGAGCTCCATAATACCTACTAAGAAGACTTCAATTGAAAACGTAGGAAAAGGTCGTACTGTAATGAAAGAAGAGCCATTTTCTACTGAAGATGTCTCTCTGGAGGACCTTGAATGTTTTGGGACAGCAAAGAAAAATCAAAGTTGTCTATCTAAAAACAAGCAAACTTCAGCATTGGAAATGGAATCTCAGATAAGTATAGAGGGCTTGGAATCCTTTGGGACAGTGAGTGCAAGCAAAAGTATAAAAACTGCAGGTAAAGCAAAGTGTAAAGATTCAGATCAAGATTTGCTCAAGAAAATTAAAGAAATGCACAAACCCCAGAAACCAACACTTTCCTTGAAAACTCAGCCAATGGAAAAGTCAGCTGTAAAAATAAAAGACGTAGAAACAAATTCTTTAGGAAATTCAAGTACATGTGATTTTCAAAGAAAATATATGAAGACAAACTCACATGATGGAGGTGACAGTGCTGCAGAATTGAAAGGACAGGTTGCATGTGCAACAGATACAGTTGATGTGCCAGATAAGGAACATTTTCAGCCAAATGTATCAGAAAACACAAGTATGGACTCATTAAATGAAGTCTCTCAGATGTCTACACATAATATTATTAAAAACGTCCCAAACAAAAGTGAAATTCAGATGATACCTTGGCGTACACCAGAATTGTTAAGTGAAAGTGAAGGAAAAGCTACACCAAACAAATCAGCAAAAATTCTGACAAGAAGTTCTACTGGAAAAAGTGAGGATGACAGCAGTGATGAGGATGAGGACAAGTTATACATAATGGAAAGTCCAACCAAGAAGATGGAGGTCATTGATGAAGCTCCTGCAAGTCCCTCACCTGCTAGTCCTGACCCAGGAACTGATGAACTTGAGATCTGCAAGATTATTCCAATAGGATCAGACTATGCTTCAGACTCAGCTCAAAGCCCAGCAAGATTACAAGAGTCACCCACTAGTCCATGCAAGGAAAGTTCCTCAAACTTCTCAGAAGCTTTAACTTGTCCCATTATTCCACTGTGTAGAGAAAGTGAAGATGAAACTGCTCACACCTCATATCAAGGTCCGACATCACAAGAGAACATTCAGTTACCAGTAGCTAGCTTTGAAAAACCTGTTAGCACACCACTGAGGAGATCAAATAGGCACAAAAATAATAGCCAAAGTATGGATTCATTGAAAATAGACAGTGATCAGTGTGAAAAGACAACGACTTTGGACAACAGTTTCAAGGATACATTGGGAAGTTGTGGATTTGAAGGACACCAAATAGTTGATGGTGATTCTGATGAAGAGGTAAAGATAAAGAGGAAAAAGAGTAAGAAAGATGTCATCACATCAGACAGTGACGATGAAGAGAAAGAAGTAAAAGCAGAGGCAGTAAAGAAAAAGAGGGGGAGGCCTAGGAAATATCCAATTGTTGTATCAGTAGAACCGAAGGAAAATGAGAGCACAGAAGAAAAGCCAGGGACTTCAAGTCGTATGGTGACTCGATCTAGGTCATCAATTGGGGGTACATCAGAGGATGAGGTATCAGACAAGGAGTTGGCAAATAGATCAAGAAGAAAATGCAAGTCTGGAATGGCTGTTTCTAAAGAATACAATGTAGAGACTGGGAAACCTGCTAAAGATGGTAATGAAGTTGTGAAAGATCAGGAAATTGCCAACAACAAACAAAGCTTTAGAGGTCCCTCTGATACTTCTGAAGTGTCTTTTGTACAGGCTAAGAGAATGAGATCTGATAATGCTGGTAGGCATTGTATAATTATAGATTGATCTGCAGTTTTAAATAAATATTTATAATTTTGTTTTAAAAATTGTTGTAATACAAATATTTGATTGTGAAATTACTTTGCATGTATCTTCAGAAAACCTCCTTGGTAAAATTGGACCACAAAAAAGAGTAAGTCGGATTGGCAGACAACCCATTCGGCCGGCTGTGCCAACATCAAAACCAGAAAGCTCTAAATCCATACAACCAGAGGCCAAGTCAAGAGAGAAAAGCAGTAGACAAACACACAAAGCGCAGGATAAGTTCAGCTTAGATAGCATTTTAAATGTGCAGCAGAAGCTCCACAAATCTAGTGAAGGTGAAAATAAATATATTCATACATGTACATATTCTTGTACAATGATGTATTCTGAGATCATTGACTTTTGAAATTATATATCTAGAAAGAAATTAGTTCCTTTCAGATTTAGAAATACTTGTATCAAATTAAAGTAATTACAATTTTTCTTTTGTAGAACCAAATGTTTCAAATTATGCTTCTGAAAATGTTGATCATATATTCAAGTTCCCACAGCGGAACAATGTGTCATACAACCTTTGGGATTTAGGGGGTTTTAGCATCATTGTACGATGCAACATTCATGGAGTTATAAGGGACATGAATCAGCAGGTGTGTAAATTATTATGTCATTTTTCATCACCTTTAAAATTATTCAGTATGATTATGTATAAAACAGAGATAAGATCAAAATTGCAAGGTAATCATTTTAAATATTGCAATTAATGGCACAAGAAACAAGTTATGATAATGCTTTTGTCTAATCTTTAAGCAGTTGATTTAATTCATACAGGGATGTATTAGAGATTAGGTTAAAACTTCGTCTTTGATTTCTGTTCATCTTCAACAGTTATCGTTCATTCATCTGGTTCCTAAGTTGGAGTACCAGTGTTTATTTGGCATGGAGCAAGTTACACCCAGCGAGACTGCGAGAACATGGATCTCTTCCTACATCAGACCTAACTGTCGAGTTCTCAGAGGTAAGTCTCAGGGGTAGGGGGGGGGGGGGGGGGGGGGGAGTCGTGGACAAATAATATTTAATAGCATGACTGGAAGTTAGATCTTGTCTTATATTAGACCCACCTAATGAGTTCTCAGGGGGTAAATCATGGACAGGTAACACCTAATGACGAGAGAACTCAGACTTACCTGTTGAGTTCTCAGGAGTTAGTCATGGACAGGTAATACATGCACTTAGGAAGACTTCAAGGATGTTGTGTATTTTATCTAGACCTATCTATCAAGTGCTCAGGGATGAGTCATCAGAAGGAAAATTTTGTGTGACCAGTCATAATTTCCAGATGTCACTGATAATTAATCGTGGATAAAGTGCCATGTGGAAATAAGGAGTGAAAGATATGTCAGGCATATAGAAGTCCATTTAGGACCTATGAAAAATATTTTTGAATTTGAAATAACAAATTCCATAATTCGTTATCATGAATTAAATTTGTCTTTAATCTGTTAAAACGAGTATAAAATAAAAACAGTTCCCTGATACATGTACAGATGTAGTTGCATGGACAAAGATGTCACATGATCAGTACAAATTATTATAGTCCAGCTGTTATAACAAATTAGGCAATTCATTATTTCAAATTTAATTTATAATTTCAGATTTTGAAATCTGTTATTACAAAGTTTACAATTTCACTGTAACAAATTAATCCCTTGTAACGAATTTTAAATTTTGAAAAATTAAATTTTGCATGTGATTTGCTAATTTAACATTTTACAGATCGAGTTTCATCACAGTTGACTGATTTTATGAATTTTTTCTTAAAGATTTTTACTGCTTAAACTCAGTAAACTAAATTGTTTTTTTTTTCATTTACAAAATATCAGGTGCACACATAGACACACACAACTTATAGCATTACTTAATTTAATTAAACTTAATTAAATATTTTGTCAGATTTGATATGTGGTTATCTAATGAGTAGATACAGATTAAGTTTCATTTTCATCATGGTTTACTTATTCTAACCAAAAATGTAAGATTTTTTAATGGTATGAATTCTGATCAAGTGTGACTTTTATCATGACCCTTGAACATATAGGGCTATAGGGGACATGTATGGCTATAGTAGATTTACAAAATGCTTGTTTAAGATTAGGTCTAAAAATCTAATCCAAGTCACTGAAGTCAGTATGTAGAATCATATGCACAAAACTCAAATATTGTATACTCTGATATGCATAGAAATCCAGTAACCAAAATCCAAGCCCACTGTCAAACTGATGCAAATTTAACAATATTTTTGATTTGTATTGTAGCAAGATTTCACACACAGAGGACAGAACTTGTTTGTTTAGAAGAATTACAACCAGCACAGATTGTACCACCTACACAGGGCTTCAGGTATCAAAACTATTTCACGATTATACACATATACTTTGCTTTTCAAGAATTTGAAATTGCATGCTGTTGAAATATAATTTTGTACAGAGTACATTAGATTTGGCAGAAAAATTAAGTATTTTCATCATGGTAAATAATATTATAGGTATCAATTTTTTGGGATTCACTGACAAATACAGTTTTGTTAGTACTAAATATGTGCATAGCCACCCTTTATTGGTATTGCTCATGCATCCACAGAAAAGAAGAAAATCTGTCTTCAAAATTAATACTAATGAGACTGCAATATAGGATTGTCAAGTTGTATGATTTTGCATGTTTTCATCAACAGTCCAGGAAATGCCTTTTTGATGCTGCAAAATATTTTCCACCACCTCCACCAGTGAGTACACTGTTTCTTGGTTACAATCAAGTCTCTTAACACATGTGTAAAAATCATCACGGAAAGGACAGTATTTAGAATCACTTTCACATTGCACATAACATCTTGATGTAAAATGTGATTTATATGATATGTTAAAAATGGCAGCATTATTTGACAATTGTGCCATAATTGTTTTAGGTTATCTCCTGGCCAGTATCTCCTCAGTCACAAGAAGTTTTCTGATAAATGTATGATAAAGAAAGCTGCAGAAGACAATAAACGGTATGTGTAACAGCATATTACAAAGATTTTGGGTACTAGTTTTTATGTCATCACCATCAATTGTTTTTCTTTTCTTCTGTTGATCATTGAATTGCTTTTATATATGTGTGTAGCCATAAGATTGCATTTGTTTTAAAATAAGTGGGACAGATTGTTTTCAGCATTATTAAGTGATATAGTTCAAATCATCCTTTATTATTTTCAATATTGGAAATAAAGAAGGGAAATATTAATTTTATTCATGAATGCACACTCTTGTATACAGGGGCTCATATGACCTACACTTTAACCAGCTGGGCTTTGCTGATCCTGAGTTTGACCAGAAGAAGGTGCCATGGACTCCTCTGGACCCCACCATTATGCTTCCCTACCATACATTACATGGCAGAATCCCGCTGACCTTTGACCCACTTGGTGAGCTGGTCACATCTGTACATAGTAAAAAGTGGCTTGTGTGATTTTCATGTATTTCATTTTTGTACAAAAATCATGCAGTAAATATCAGATGAAATATCAAATATCGGGTGAATATTCATAAAGAATTATGCAATGGCAGTTACTCTCCCTAATCAAAAGCTGGGGGAATGTTTACCATTGTGGTCCTAAGCTTCACATAAGTAGTATTAACAAACAATGAATAGTAAAGTTTACATCACCAAGTTCTTTATTATGCTGAGTTTTAACAGGCTGTTTTATATCTATGATAAAAACATTTTTTAGTTTCTTTAATTGTATGGAGAAAACTTCAAAAGTGCATTTCATCAAATTGTAAGGGGGTTATTGCCATATTTGATGTTTATATCTGTCCAAGTTATGGTACAATTAATACTGAGAATTTCAGAAGTAATCTGTTAAATAAAAACAACAGACACCTGGAAGTAAAAGTACAATGAAGGTATGTGATATAATCAGGCATGAAGCATTGTTTTTCAAACAAAAAAGGGGGCAGGGCAGAGAAGAACTAGTCGATATCACAATATTTCTTGACAACAAAATAAAAGAAATCCAAAATGTTAAATCTTAAATTGTGGGGGAAGGGAACAATGGTTGATCTTTCAGTTTAATTCATCAGTTAAATTTTACATTTCCACTACAATTTACTACTTACTACTATTTTTAAATTTTATGTGTGTTGGGGCGAGGTGGAGGGGGTGAGGGCAACAGCTTACATAGAAATCCAATGCATAAAAATAACCACCTTTGGGTGTTATAATAAAAGGGGCAGATCCCCTGATACTATGTGCCTGATAATTATTTTTGTGCATATTGAGCAATTCCAGTGCAGGTTAAGCTCTGCATTATACATGTAAGCTTATTTAATTAAACAAAATTTAAAATGTTCATAAAATTGAGTCACACGTGAAAAAACATATTTCAACAGAACAATTACACTAGATATTCCAATGAACATATTCTGTTTATTGGTACCTGATGTACAATAACATCTAGCAACAAATACTTTTGTGTATAGTGTGTAATGATAATAATGATGTACATGTTTTGGTTTGCACATGCAATTTCAGTAATATCTAATTCAATGAGAGTCATTGAAAATTGATAATTATAATGAAAAATTTCAGATAATTACAGTTATGTAAAGACATCCTGATCTAAATAAGTTAAGGATTAATATTTACATATATGTACTTTACTACATATGACCGTACATTGCTTGCCAAAAAAATCACACATTGGGCCCATAAATGTAATCAGCGACTAAAATTATTGCACAGTCATACAAATCTTTCAGTTATTACACTTATTTCTTAGAAAAATTCTTTAACTGGCAATTAATTACAATCAGAAATGGTAAATTTTCTAATTATTCTTTATATTGTAGGACTGCATTGTGCTTCCCCCTCCCCCCCCCCCCCCCCCCCCCCCCCCCCCCCCCCCCTTCTTTTTATATTCAGGGGGGAATAACTCATGCTGCATTGTAAAAAATGTATTACATTACTTTATGATGCTATGGTTTTTATTCAGAAAATAATTATTGATTTATGTTCATTCCAAGGTCATAGGTGAGGGCTAATTTGGTCTTATATTGAAAATGCATTATTTTTTCTTTATTTCTCCACATCAACCAGTCAAAGTGTTGGCATGATTATAATGAGCAAATAAGCCCTATACCAGAAGTGTGAAATTCATGACTTCTTAAGTTAAGACCCTGCTCTTTGTGATAACAACGGCAACGCTGGAGGTGACCATTTTGCCGTAAGCGTTCAGTTACAGATATCCAAACCGTTAAAAAAATGCAAAACCATAACTTTCCGCAAACTCCGTAAGATCGATATATCAAAATTTAGAAATGACTTAACATCATTGGACAAGCTTCATGTTCTTGACAGGTCCTTGGAAGTACTAGTTAAATGTTATGATCAGGAATTACGCACTCTCTTGGACCAACATGCTCCTGAGAAATCCAAAACTGGAACATCTCATCCAAACACTCCATGGTATACTGATGAACTTCGATTGGCAAAGCGCGAAAAACGTCGTGCAGAGAGACTCATGCAAGAAACTGGACTTACTGTTCATAAAGAAATGTTCAAGAGCAAATCTTTAGAGTCGGGTAGATTGCTACTGTCGGCCAAAAAGAACTACTTCTCTGAAAAGATCACAGAGATCGGCAGCGACCAGAAACAACTTTACAAAATAACAAACAATCTTTTAGGCAAAGACTGTGGTCCAATTTTCCCCACTCATGACAACAAGGAGGAAATGGCAAACGAATTCGGAAGATTTTTCATCGGGAAAATATCCACCATCCGTAACCAGCTGGCTATTTCAAAGAAAAACCTCGGACTGGATGAGTTATGCGCTGACACGGCATTTTGTGGACAACCATTAGATTGTTTCTCACTAACAACTGAAACTGAGGTTCGCAAATTAATCATGTGCTCAGCTTCTAAGTCCTGTGAATTAGACCCAATACCTACACATATTCTTAAACTATCTATTGACGTCCTACTACCAACTATTACAACTATCATCAACAAGTCTCTCTCAAATTCATCAGTGCCATCCTCTTTCAAAGAAGCTGTAGTCCGCCCGTTGCTAAAAAAGCAGGGGACTCGACCATGAGGTTTTGAAGAACTACCGTCCAGTTTCCAACCTTTCCTTCATATCCAAAATCCTGGAAAAGGTGATCAATGCACGACTGGAGCATCATCTTGTGTTAAACAATCTGCAAGATACATACCAGTCTGCATATCGGGTATATCACTCTACAGAGAGGGCTCTGTTGAAGGTACACCATGATATTGTGACAGCACTAGACTCCAACTCATGCGCTGTTCTTTTGATGTTGGACCTGTCGGCTGCCTTTGATGTGATTGACCATTCTATCCTTGTTAAGCGTCTTAAATTTTCCTATGGAATAGGTGGCGATGCTCTGACTTGGATAGAATCTTATCTCAACAATAGATATCAGCGAGTTGCAGTCCTTTCATCTGTGTCGGCCGATTTTCAACTTAATTATGGTGTACCACAGGGGTCAGTCCTAGGACCAAAGCTCTACTGTATGTTCTCCAAACCCATATGCGAGATTTGCCGCAGGCACAGAATGTCTTTCCATAGCTATGCTGATGACACTCAAGTATATATGGTTATCAAACCAAGCTTGACATGGGACACTATAGCAGGTAGACTTGAGGCATGCCTATCTGATATCAGCGATTGGATGAAGACCAATATGCTTAAATTGAATCAAGACAAAACAGAACTTATTATCTTTTCTCCAAAAAACAGACCTGATGCGTTTGAAAACTTCAGAATAAATTTTGATGGTCAGATTATTGATGCAACTTCCTGCATTAGAAACCTCGGAGTGCTCTTTGATCGGACTCTGACTTTGGATGACCATATTAGTTCAATTTCAAAACAGTGTTTCTACCAACTTCGAAATATTGGTCGAATTCGTAAACTCATTTCGGAAAATGCTTGCAAAACACTAGTGTGTTCCCTTGTCACATCAAGGCTTGATTATGGGAACGCATTGCTGTATGGTTTGAGTTCGGGCTCCCTGTCAAAGCTACAGAGAATTCAAAATACAGCTGCCAGAATAATAACAAGAACCAAGAAGCATGATCATATCACTCCGGTGCTGATTGGTCTTCATTGGCTACCAGTGGAATTTCGAATTCAATACAAACTTGTTTTGACTGTCTTCAAGGCGTTGCAAGAGAAGTCACCAGCATACATTCAGAACCTTGTTGATGTATATATTCCATCGAGATCGCTTCGATCAGAGAATTCGAAATTTCTGGTGACGCCCAATGCACGTACCAAATTTTATGGAAATCGGCGTTTCTATGTCAGTGCAGCTGCACTGTGGAACAGCCTGCCAGCCGTTTTAAGGTTCGAAGACAACCTGGCCAGTTTTAAAAAGTTACTTAAGACGCATCTTTTTAAATTAGCTTTTTTTAACTGACCCTTTCATCAATTTAATATTTAGATCTTAATCTGTGCTGAACATGTTTTATGAATATTTTAATCACTGTTTAACCCATTTCTATATCTAAACCCCCTTTTATATTTTGTATGCCCATGTTATTTTCAATTAATTTTAGTTGTGTATATTCATTGTGCCGTTTCAAATAATTATGTAAAGCGCTTTAGAGTAATGTTCCTGAAACATCCTGGACATCAAGAAGGCATGATGACTCATAATGAGCAATGGGCAATCTTTAAAAACTGTAAAACTTCATTTACTGTTTAGATCGCATTTCACTGTGATGTGATAAAACTTACACACCTGTAAAAGAATTCCAAATTATCCAATGTTTATGATGGTTAGACCAATGTATCAATTGTCTAGTACAAGGTGTAAAAAGTGGAAAAGTATGAAAAGCACACAAGTAATACAACAATTTCTAAAGAGTTAAAAAAAAAGGGGACTCTAAAGGCCCATGGGTCTCTTGTTTTAGAGCAAGATTTGAAAAATATATTTATCTTCTGTTTTCTAGGTAATTGCTTTATTTGTAACCAAATAATGAAAAAGAAGGAAAGTATGTTCAGATTAATATGTCTTACCAAGTCTGAATATTGTTAATATCAAAATATTACTTTACAGATTTTAAATTCAACTATTCATCTCAAAGTAAAATTGCGAAGAGGAAGAAGAAGAATAAAGGAAAACGGAACAGAGGCAAAAACAAACCCCCACAGCAGAAGTAATGTGTGCACAGAATTTTTTGACATTTGGTGCTGGCATTCTGTGATTGAATTGATTCATCTCATGATAATAAATGTACAAAATTGATTATATTTAAAATTTGATGAAACTCGGACATCATGAGACCAGATCCTTGTTGCTCTCCTGCATATCATAAAGTATAAATACAATGGGATGGAAACTGATATGCAGGCAATGCTGTTTAGGTATTTTTAACAAATTTATCCATGGTGCATTTATGCACTAGACTGCTGGTAAACAAACTGCTTGTGCACACATAGGGTGGATGGTATGAATACATGTAACAAGTATGTATATCTCTCCCTGTTACAGTTAACACTCCATATACTACATTCATACAGTCTAGTCAAATTTCCTTTGCATGTGAGCAGAAGTAATACACACACTCCATTTTTGAAGCATGCACTCAAGCTTTAACAACCTGTGAAATCAGTGAAAAAGTAAGGGTTTATACAATGTCACAAATAGCACGTCAAATTATGGGAGTTAGCAAATCTATAAATAGGGAGATTCAATCATTCAAATGGCTTATTATACAAAATTTTTATTTGATGGCTCTTAAATTATGATTTCACAATCGAAGGTGATATAAGTTCTCAATTATTTTATATGGATTTTTTGGTGATTTTGTCCGAGATAATAGATAAGGTGTTTTGTTTGCAAATATGAAGTTTTAAGCATCCAAATTTCATGCAAATTGATGCATGATATGAATATCTTATGAAACATGCCAAAAAGACTCGGAATAGACGTTCTAAAAATAGTTATTATTCATGTCGGTTAGGAAAAATATATATCGTACAAAAATGTATTTTAAAACGAAATTGAAATGAAATAACAAAAATTCAGAAATATTGCGATTTTACAAATTTGAACCAAGCCCGATTGGAATTAGAAAAAAAGTAGTCATAGAGAACATTGTAAACAGAAAACTACATTTCCTTGGTGGAAAATGTTTACAAATTAATGAATTTATAAAAACTAATTTAATGATGAAACGTGCATAATATTAGCAATGATATTATTATTTTAGTAATTTCTATCAATTTTGATCGGTATCGGTACTTTTTTATCTGGTTTGGTTCAAATGAAATCAGCAATTATTCAGAAATTTAGTCATCTCATTTCAATTTCTTTTTAAAATATATTTGTCTAATATATCTTTTTTCCAAATGACATTTTTTTTTTGGGTGATTTTAACCGTATATTTAAAAAATATAAACAAAATAAAAAAAATATAAAAAAAAATTGCAATTTTCATATTTTCATTATTTTTTTTTAAATTATAGAGCATTTGCGCAAGTCCTTTTCGCAGGTTTTAATAGCCAATTATATCAAAGCAAAGCTTAGATTTTAAAATCTCTTGTATGCAAACAACACAACTTTGTTGTTATTCTGGAAAAAATCACCGGAAAAAATATAAATGAGAGCTTGCATAACTCTTTCGATGATAAAATCATGCTTCAAACGAGATGCTCAATCCATTAAATAACAGTTTTAGTGTAATGACCCACTTAAATGGTTTATAGAGAGTCTCATTTTTAAAAAGTACGGTGAAGAATTCTTTCAATAATAATAGCTATAACTTGTGAGCCATGCTTTTATTGAAATGGATATGAAAGACCCAAAGTGATACCACAATTCTTCGTACATTCATCACTACCTCATACTATAATGTAGCGATCTATAGAAAACTCGTACATTTTTCCTACACCTTGTTTCAAGATAATGATTATAAAAACGAAAAGGGGTTATAAAAATGTGTGAAAACGGACAAAGTTGCATTATCTCAACAAAGGAACTGAAAATAATGACTGTCAACAGCTGACTAAAATGAATGAATGAAACTGTTGACTTGTACATAAAACATGCAAACTTTAGCACATAAACAAAATCAATACCAAGTGCTACTTCACAAGTTCAATCTGTATTCTGGTTTTACAACTCAACTAGATCTGGTGGCATGCGGAGTGTTTTTGGTGTCTTGCACTGGTTTGTCTTTCACAGTTGAGTTAATGAGTTTGTTTCGACTGGCAGTTGATGCATTTTCATTATCACCATGTCAGTGCCTTGGTCGTGCGTTTCATGTCAAGTATTTCGGATATGCATACATTTTCTGGCACCAAGTCGTGATGATTCCTGCGAATGGTTGCTCTAGGAATATAGTGTATGAACGATCACCCTGGCTTGTCTTGGTTACCACAGCTCCTCCTCCTCCCACATTGTTGCTTCACTAATGAAGAAGTCTTGCTTTCCTAGCATTGTCGAAGTCTAGTCTTTGAGTTGTATGCAGTTACTTTTCGAATTGTGGCACTTTCTCCAAATTTCAGATTTTCCGGTGTAGTGCTTTAAAGTTTTGTTCCCATCAGAAGGTCTGCTGGTTTATATCCATTTTTCAGCAGAGTTGATCTGTATGCCAGTAACACAGTGGTCTTATTAGACGCTTTATCGTTTGTACAGCTTGTTCCACTTCTCCATTTCCTTGATTGATTGTATATTGTTTATTGTCCCCTTTAAGGATTTCTTCACTCATATGGAGACGTCACCATTGCCGGCGAAGGACTGCAAAATTTAGACCTATGCTCGGAGCTTATGGCCTAAAGCAGGGAGGGATCTTTAACGTGGCACGAGGCCTCGGAATTTGCGGTCTCATCTGTAGGACCGTCCCATTTAGTCGCCTTTTACGACAAACAAGGGGTACTGAAGATCTAATTTAACTCGGATCCCCACGTGACCTATCTCCTTGAGGTTGATAAGGACTACTGGTTCGATGTTGCAAACCAGAATCTTGATGATGCTCAAAATGCTATCTTCACATAGCTTTCGTTGAATGATTGAAAGGGTTTCTACGACACTGTGTATGTACACTTCTACTACTTACCAGCTGTCTTTACTTTTAATAGAATAAACATTGTATCTTGTGTAGTTTTCAAATTTGAATTCATATCTATTACCATTCATTCATTAATTAAAACGACAAAAC